>JAQGAS010000726.1:0-35624 GCA_034686365.1 Pachymerium ferrugineum | reverse complement strand
TGCACACAAATTTTTCCCTCACTCAACATTTTTATCCATAACTTAATCAGGTGTGAAGTTTGTTGAGATTTTTTTTTCTCGCGTCCTCAAGGAATTGAGTTAATATATTATTCAGATTTTTTCTAACATATTATTGGATGAAATAAATAAGATTTGGAGATCTCCGATAACATTTTGTTGCAAGATCTCTGAATTTGGAAAATGTTGTTTAGAAATAACATGTTTATGTTTTTCAACAACCCATTTTCATTTCATCAATTGGGAACGCAAAACATGTACATAACAAACTCAGTATAAACTTAACTTTGAAAACTACACCTTTAACTACGCCTACGCTATAGCCTTTTAACTATGAAAGTGGTTACTTTATGTTTTGTGTTTTCGGGATTCGTGGTTAGGTAACAGGCAATTAACTTTCAAACTTCTTAATTTCCAAGCTCTTGATGCTCAGACCAAATTTCAAACACGTACAAACCAAGAAATTAGCCATTTGGAAATTATTCAATTAATTCCACGTGGTCTTCTAAATCGATTATCAATTACTTCCAACGAATCGATCAAACGAGAAAAAAAAGACCTGATACTAACTACCCTTACCACAATCACAAGTTTCTTCCAAAAAAAAATGTGCTCGTTATACCCTACATCTAACGAGCGTACATTCTTTCAGTAACTAGCTGAATTTTTTACACTAATCTTTAAAAAATTGAAAAAAAAAAAAAGCTGGTAATACGACCTCTTGCGGAGTTTGGAAATACTTCATGTTAATTTAATGTTGCTCCATGAGCTGGTATATGATTACTTAATCCATGATAATGATGTGGCTCTTCGGAGAGATTTGCATGGCAAAGTAGACCGTGCATTTGACGATAACAAAATTCTTTCAAGTAGACGATTTGCATTTACATATAAAAATTGTTTGATATAAAAATAAAATTGAATCAAAACTTCAATATAAACTCAAAGTTAATATATAAAATATTGAACTTTCTTTGGAAAAGTTTCAAATGTGGGTTTAGACCGAAGCGAAATGAATCCCTCAACAATAATCCGCCGTTCGGGTACCTCAAAAATGAGATTGAGTGCGATTTCTGTAACCACATGTGGTTAGCGAAATCGATTTGAATTAAAAGCATTAATTTTCAACTTACAAGTTACAATTTCCAAGTTAACTTCAGTAGATGTTATTTCTAATCAAGGTCAACTCTCGCCATTTTAATTTTTTTAATCCCGCACCATATGTTATGTAGGTGTATGCCCGCACCAATACAGAAGCAGCCACGTTGAATCCTAATCCCGCTTCAAACAATAAAAAAAGTTGGGAAAAATGTTCATCAACGTTTCCATAAAAAAATGCAGCAAAATTGCTCGTAAAAATTAAACGAGCAGCTTTAAAACCGTTGCTTAATATTATACATAATAATTCAGTCACTTGGTAACTTGAACTATTTTTTTTAAAGGGGCGAATGAAAGATGCGATACTTTACTATTTTACTTGACAAGTTTAACCATTAAGTTAAATCAAATAGGCTAACATATTTGAAATATGCGCACATTATAAATGCACAATTTCCGTACGGTTCATTTGCAGTAATTAGCTTGTGCATGCTTAAACCTGCACTGAATATTAAACCAAACTCATTTCACCACGCTACACAACGTGTTAAATCGAGCTTTTCTAAATGCACTTTTCAAGGACAATCACAAAAATTCTCAAAATCCAATTTCAAAACTTCGCAAGTAAAATACTCTACCTTGAGCATCTTTACTTGAGTTAATTATGACTCATAAAACAAGAAAAAAAAAATATTTTAAAAACATTGCTGTGAAAAAATTAGAAAAGCAATTTTAGTGTTATGAATAATAAAAATGCCAAATTAATCTTAGTCAGTAGAGGACCCAACTCCACAAAGTGCTTTAAAAAAGGTATAAAAGAAAATTGCATGCAAGACAATAAAAATAATTACTTTTATTATGCAAGTGAGGTTAAGTGAAATCCAAACTTTAATTCAACACATGTCCAATAATTCTGCAATCACCTACATTTGGCAGAAAATTGCAACACTGAGTGTTATGTGTGTGTGCTCAGCGTGAGAAATACACAGGTGTAGATGCAGCCCTAGTCATGCGAGGGCGACACTTCTGCTTAGATTTTTGACAGAAATCACTTGCAACTTTGTCACGGTTTTCTAACCAAAAGAATTTCTCACTTTTTTATTTATGGGCACTGAGATAGCGACCTAAAAATACGTGACTAGCTTGATGTTATTCAAAAATTTCAATTCTTTGTAACTGAAAATGTCAGGTTCAAATCTAACAGTTTTATCACTGTAAAATCCATCCAACAATTATTGAAAAATGCCTATCTACAATCCTTTAATGTAAGATTATTCCCTGTAAACTTTGACAAACGACATTGGATATACTTTCTTATTACATTACATGGAAATGATACTTAGACCTCTTATATAAATGTTATTGATTTTCTACTACATTACATGAAAATGAAAGGAATTTATCAATAACCTTTCATCTATCTCTTTTAATTTGGCAAGAAACCTAACCGACCAATGCCTTCTGCTTCCTGAAACCCTACACAAACTGAGCTCTTAATGCCTTCTCCATTTACACCAATCTTCTTCCCAACTTTAATACTTAGTCATTGACCTGTATAGCAATAGTCTTTACCTTTAAGAAAACTTGCCAATGCCAAGAACATTTAAAACTCCTCTTACCGTCTATCAATTCTCCAATATTCACATCACCTCTAAAAGATTTTCAACTTTCTACTTTAAAAAATTCCAATTTCACTTTTCAATCCTCATTTTTCCCCTTACAAACTTTTCTCATTTAAGTTGAGCGGAATTAATTACGATGCCCAACACAAACTCTATCGTCCAACATCTTGCAGAGTATTCGATTAGATCCCAAACAGTGATAAATTAATAATTTTCCCTCGTTCCTATATGAAAACGACTAAGCAGCAGCATCCGTTGAGATAATTCAATATGCCCCATGCCTGCACAACACGCATTAATGACATCCTCCTCTTTCTAAGTACCCATCATATAAAACCATTTATAATTCTTAATCTACTGAGATTAAACGTATCAGCATATATATTTGCCTACATCAATGCAATTACACTGCAAAATTACCTGCAAGCGCTTTATAAAAGCCGAGAGTTTATTGCTTTCTAGTTAACTGTTGGCTAAATGGGGTAAAAGTAAGCAATACTATGTAAATGGAAAAGGGAACTGAACTTTCAAGAATAAACTTGAAAATAGGATGTTAGTTATTACTGGAGTTTATTCAGCCTCAGGCTGTTGTTTGTGAAATTTGTTAACCATGATGAATGTTGGCTATAGTTGGAATGAAACTTTAGCTTTGTGTAATAAAAGCTGTAAGATAAAATATTTTCCCATTCGGGGCATCAATACTCAAGTAGTATTAATTATGTTACAAAAATATGCAGGTGTTACTTGTTTTTTCAATGAATTTACTTCTTCTTCAGAAACTCCTCATCAACCACTTTGTTACAATACACCAAGTGAAGTAAAGTCAGAACGAGTTGTAACTGCACTATGAATATTTGTTAGCACAGTCAATTTAATACAACATTTGACAGTTAAATCCTTTCATTGTGCCTTACTATCTCATACCATTAACATTTTGGCGTAATGCCCTAACTTACCAGTTATTTTTTGAATTATTGATGCTGTACAAGTTTGAAAATTCTTTCAACTCAATGATGAAATGAATTTATAATCACAATTGTAAAAACCCATCTTGATTGTGTACACGTAATGCGTAACGAATATATCTAAACAAGGCACTTTTAACAAAGGAATGCTTCAAATTGTTCAGAGTTTTCAGTGTCATATGAGATAAGCATAATAATATCTTAATACTGCAAAGTCTGCAAATTTTACAAGTGCAAACTCTTAATAAAGACTCAAAGTTGGACCCTCATCAATGTACTAACTTCAAGTAGAGACAACTGAAGTGTTTGGATTTAGTTTGTGCATATGAGAAATGAATTGGCAATGTGGATTATGGAATTAATTCTAGTACACAGTACAATAACCCATTCATTAATGCATGCAGTTTCAAGTAGTAGTCATTTAATTAAGGAATTAACCTCAATTACAGTTAAGCAAGTCATTATCTACTATTACATTTATAAAAGATGAAATTACTAAGGATGAACAAGCTCCTACAAGCTTTGCATGGAACTCACATTTGATACCCTGATGTCATTAACACTTTTATGAATAAAAAGCGAAAATGTTGCTAACTTCAATTTTTTACTGTTACAATAACTTAAATCTACCACCTACAACCAACGATTTACCCTTTAAATCAGATTATCCACTTTAGTCTCACCCAGAAAACTCTCCCATTTATTATTGCACAATTTTCACGCTAGACATATGCCAAATAATTCTTATTAATCTGCAAATTTTGCACTTGCAATTCACCAAAGCGAGAATTCATTAAGAGGCGAAGAATAGACACATCGATCACTTCATCAGAGAGAGAGAGAGAGAGAAAGAGAAAGAGAGAGAGGAACCTCACAAATGACCACACATTTTGACGCTTTGCCAACTAACATTTTCTCTTTATCTCCACTTCCACTTTGCAAACTCTTGCTACGGAAATTAATTTCCACCCCACACACAAAAAACATATCTCAAACATCAGCTAAATGAAGCCTCACAATGATTTATCAGTAAATCACCACATTTTCTCGCCAAAATATTCCAGAAGACTATTTCTCAAACTTTAATCTTCAACTTTAAGAAGCCACGAGTAAGTGAAGAAGAAAAAAAATTGCGCCTGCTGTTGTCTTGCAATGACCTACACTGGAGTTGCTGTTGAATGCGTTCTAAAGTCAAATTTTGTAGTCAGCAGAGGAGTTGAATGGCCTTCAACTAAAGTTTAAAATTTCAAAGTAGAATAATTTTAACGTGTAATTGTGCAATTATGTCAGGTGAGATTTATATGACTAATATTTAATTCATGTTGCGATATGGGCGCTTACTGCGGGGAAGTAAAGCGTATGAATTTGCGAGCGTGGTAAATAACTTTGTTGTATATGAAATGATAAAATTGATTGATTTAGTGTTCAGTAAATATAATTTTCGTAATAAATTTGTTTGTTATTATGTACGTCTCTTTCAATGGCTCCCAAGTGACATGAACTGCGATGTTTAAATTATGTGAGTTGAATTTTATAATCTTAGAGACTATTGGTGCAATTTCTGCATTAATATTCTAAAGAGTTTTAAAAATTGTCAGAATCCCAAACTTCAAATTGAATTCCAAAAATTTTTCCAAGATAATGAAGAGTTTAAATTACAAAAACAACCAATTTAAAACTATTTTTCTATCAAGGCAATAAAATAACTGTTTTTAACTGCAGGATTTAATAACAATTTATTTGATTGATTACGAACATTCTCTCCACTTTTTCCCCCAAATGTTTTTAACCGTGCAAAAATTATACCTGCTTTAGTAATTCACTTTATTTCAATCAACCTCTAATTCCGCGTATTCATCAATGTCTACAGGGGCTTTGCGGAGCCAACACAGGCAGTTAACCAATTTTATTCGGTTGACCAGAGATATATGTCAGACAAACATAAACGACTACATCCCGAATGATGGTTATTTTAAAGGTGGACTACACCTGAGAGAACCTAAATTACTATCATCCACCATTGTTTGCTCTACAGATTTATCTCAACAAACCTTTTCTATCCTCTCTCCTTCAACGTTTTAATATTTCCAAAACTGTTTGAATATAAAAATCGAAACTCCAAACTTTTTCCAATATTGAATTAATAAAAAGACCCTCGATTTGTTTATAAAAATACCCGGCTTTTTTCAAAACATCAACAGTAAAAAAATAATTTTTTTCTTTCTCTTTTATATATACAGTATTGGAAAAAATTCCATTACTTCCGCCCAGCATTTAAAACGCTTTTATTAGACGGACAGAAATCGAAAAACTTTTTCCTTTCTCTAGAATTACATTTTTGAGAAGGGCGAGATTGTATTCGAGCCCACATAAAAAAGTTTTTATGTCACAACTTGACAATCCTTGTCAATCAAACTTAAAGACTATAGTGTTGTAGCCTGTTTTTTAACGATTTCAAATTGTGGACGTTAATTTTTTAACGATTGTTGAATTTTAAACTTGATTAAGTCTTTACGTCAATTGTAATTATCGTTAAATATTTTGACAAACGACATCTGTTGCTGGATGCATGGTTACTTTTTATAGTTGCTCACACCATCTTGCTGTAATTGCTTATGTTGATGTTTCTTATCTTTGTCTTGATGTTCTTTTCCTGCCGTTTTTATAGCCACACTAAACTGTTCGCATTTTAAATTTTACAAAAATTTTTTACATTGGATGTTTGGTGAAATAAAAGATAATTTTTAGGCCGAGTCATAAAATTTGTATTAGAGAGTTAGCCAGAGATTTCATCTTTTGTGTGTATTGTGAATTCACCTTAAAAATGCTATTTGCGTAATTAATCTATGAACATTAATGCCTACAAACAAATCAAAATGTTATGTTCTGAATGTGGTCTCATTTGAACTTGAGTACTCTTGCAAATCAAAAACATGTACTGGAATTTGAGAAGTTTAAATTGTGCAGGGTATTATCATATTGGTAATTACAACACATGCGATAGTAATCACAGCCGTTTTTAAAAAGTTTGGTTTATCACATTTCAGAAATTGATTACCGATTAAATTACTTACGACAATAAATAGATTGAGCTATAGCTTTAGAAATTTGACTCCTGTAGATCGTCTATTGAAATGTTGTTTTGAAAACATTTAACAATAGTTAACAATACTGTTGTTAACTATTGTTAACAATACTTTGTGGTATCAACTATCTATCTGAACCTGAACACGTGTAGGCGAAGACGTGTAGGCGAAGACGAGAAAAAGTTGAATTTCTTTGTTCATTCTAAAAGCGCTTACTTTGTTTGCAATAAATTTCTTAAGTTACTTACGCCATTGCCAAAACCGGATGTAACTTTACTACGATTGTGACAATAGTGTCGCCAACGAGTGAAAGCTTGATACTTCGCATTGTATTGCAAGAAAATAGTCGATGATATAATAACGGCCATTGCCTAATGCGATATAAACAGCGGTCACCAATTGGCGACTTTACTTTCGACGTCACATCCGTGTTTGAACAATAGTGAAAAAACCAAAACGAGGCCATGGAAAAAGCACCAACTTTGGAAATTCTTTGTAAACTAAGTAAGCGCTCAGAGAGTGAGGTAAATAGACGAAGAAATACAACTTTTACTCCTCTTTAACCTTCAATATTCATCTCGGAGACTGAACCCTTACTTTAATAATTAAAAGCATAATTAAATATGAATAACTTAAGAACTAACCAAACATTTCAGTCTAATTAGATGTAACAAAATTTAGGAGAGAAAATTTATTAAAACTTTTAAAGACTCAACTTTGACCAGAAATTAATTTACCGCTCTAGTATAATGATCCTAATCAAATTTCCTTCAAACAAATTATATCACAAGACCAAGAAAGAAAAAAAAACGAATTCTCTTCAAGTAGGTACCTACATCTTTTAATTCGTGGTTGACTTTAAGCTCTCAACATAATTTATTTCCTCTTGAAATCAATACTCTCGAGTTGGAAATAAAAGTGAGCCAATTTGGAGCAATTCTAAATATCCATAAAAATTTCAATTGGCGCCAAACCGAGGCAATAAATTTCAGAGGATAAAACAAACTGGATTGCCTGGCTAACAACTTCACACGAAATCTTTCTCGCAGCACTGGACTATCATCGAAAGCAATATTTCCAGCCATAAATGTGGAAAGCCATAATAAGGATGCAGCAGCTGACGTGCAAACACCACTGCTATTCAATAGCGACCTCACAAAAATGACAGGCTCACACTTCTAACTTATTTTCTACTTCCAACTATCCAATTTACTACCTCTTCTTGCAAATGTCATTTCCATTTTGCATCCATTCATATTAGTTGCTGCGCTCTTATCAAATAAATGTTTTTTTTTTCTTATACATATATATCCATTTTTTTTTTTTTTTTTTTTTTGAAAAAAGCATGTTTATGTCATAATTGAAGTTATTGAAGGGAAAAAAATTGGTTTATGGATTTTGTCTGCTGGGGTAGTTTTAATTTTTTTTTTCTAAGTTTAATGAAATTCAATTTTAGGAGGGTGTAGTGGTTTATTTAATTATAATGAAAAAAATATTTAATTAAATTGAATTTAAATCTCAGATATGTAATAAGCGAAGAGTTTGAGTAATCATCACCATTTAATAGCTTTAAAACTCTCAAATCCCACTGCTTAACCTACATCAAGATACTGATTTCCCTATACAGGATCTCCCAAGCAGAAAAAAAAATACAAACTCAAGGGAGATGCTCCAACCTAGGCAATTCACTTGACTGACAAGTGCAATTTCCAAATAATAAAGACAACTACCCAACGGTCTTCTTCCCACCTTAAATTTGTGAAATCAAATTACCCAGGTCCAAGTTCTTTGGAAATTGCAAGAAATCACTTTACCAGAGTTGCACGCACTGCTCCGTGTTTCTCAAGCCAAGAAAAGTTACAAAGTCAAAACAAACATCTCAAATTCAAATACAATTTTTTCCAGGCTGCAACCCAACCGAAAAGAGTGTGCCAGAGCAGAAATTCTATTTTTGTAGAACCTTGTGTGCCCACCTCAGCAAACATCTTGCCTTTCAACTGTATTTTTCTTGCCACAACATATAATGACAGTGCACATGAAAAATTATTTACTATACCTCGCCTACAACAGCTACAAATTCAATCCTAAAACTTTCAACTGTAATACAAAAAAATAAAACTTCAAAAAAGTTTATAACACTACCAAAACTAAAATAAATTGAAAGTCACACTATTTCAAAACTCCACAAGAATCTTAACCGCCTTATTAAAAATGGCAGAAGACTTATCCAGTAATTGCGCAATACTTTTGTTACAGTATCTTACAAATTAAGTTTTCAATTAAGTATCATCTGACGTTAATTCATTTTTTAAATGGTGGGCTATACCAGGGCAAGTCATTTAATCGGTTGACTCGAATAAATTGGTTAAAACTCGTGTTTCGAAAAGTTATTCAGTATACATGTACTATGGACAGTAATATCCTCTTATTCAAAAAGCCGCAGCAAACTTTGATTAAATTAAAAAACTGACTGCTTAAGATACTACTACGTCCAACATTTTAAAAAATCCAATTGCAATAGTTCTGTAATTAGCAGCGAAAAAGTGATATTCTCGTTGACTATGTGATTACACAATGTGCTACTATTGACTAATCTTACACAAATTAAGCTGCTTAATCTACGTTTGCCTCGCATAGGTTTAAGTACATCCAACAAAATTTCATTTCCAAATCCTTTAAGCCCCCAACCATCACAATTCCAAAACACACCAAAGAAAGAACCAAGAGTCGATCAAAGATTGAACCTACAGCCCAAAATCTTCTGATAAGATGCAATCGGATAACAACACTTAGGTCCACAAAAAATAAAGATGAGTAACACCCTAAAGTATTTTGAAATTCTTTCAGGACAACGATAAAAAAAAACCATTAATTTTCTGTCCATCAGCACCATCATTAAAATAGCACCGCTGGAGAAAAAGGACGATTGAAGTGCAATCAATCAATCGTTCAACTTTGCCTGGCGAATACCACTTAAAAGATAAATTTTTCATCTTGATGTTAAGAGATGCCACAAGTTGAGGTAGGTCGATAACAAGTTTTTACCAACTTTTGTTCACGCTAGGATAATAGACAGGAGGAAATTTTGGCCTCATTTCTGACTGCAGCCTAGAGCCTCGTCAATCATAGCGGAACGTTGTCAGGCGAGATACGTCTCCACAATTGACAACTTCACTTTCCATTTACTGTAGCCTTCTCCCGTAGGCTTTCGGTCGAATTTCATTTGGATATATTTTGGTGTAACGGGTTTTCATCGGCTGCACTTTTGTTTCGGCGAATAAATCTGGAAAATGCTTTTCAAAATGTGTTGCACTTTAATTTGAATGCGAGGCAAACTGTGAAAGTCATAACCATAAATCTACAAATTGATGAATTCCCTTGCACAAAGTTTTACGAGCGGGCGAAATGAATTATCTTTTACATCTTCATGAATTGCTATTTTAAAGTAGTATTAATTATAACGTTTTGTTCAAATGAATTGGTAGGGATTGTCAAATAATTTCTCTTTGATGATAGCTTGCAGAAGTAATTGGTATGAGATATTATCTGCAGCTTGATATGCGATGTATTCTACGATTGTATTTTTTGAAGGTTGTGAATTTAAATTTCCCTTCCAGATGTTGCCTTGATTGATGTTGGTGATGGCTTTAATGCTCCAGAATAAAGATAAAGATAAAACTTTTACAGACAAAAGCGAGCGAGTTTGCTATCTTTTGCAAATTTAAAATCCAAACACACCTAGGTGGTGGCTCTTCCGCAATTTAAAAACTTCTTTGCTCCTTTATTTTCAATATTTTCTATCTGAACAACATTTAAAAAGCCTTTCTTTAGGTTCGATTTTCATTCCCATGTTTGTTTGGTAAAGCTCAGAGTCACATGAACCATCAGGAACTTGTTGCCAACTTGGGAAAGAAAGTAAAAGATGGAATAAGATGTATTTAATTTCATTAGTTACGAGCAATAGCCACCTTCTAACACTACGCAAGTAATGTCATATCCGACAGAATGCTTTAAAAAAAGCTGCATTTAAACTAAAATGTAAGAAGATTCACGGATACAATCAATAATCTACTCAACAAATGGTAAATTTATTCCTAAAACTTCGATCAAAACTGAAGCTAGAATCATTCTTCTTTCATATATATTATTCAGTATTATTTGATATTAGATTATAATTTTTTAAAGAACGAGAAATGATGCACCTCCAGTTACATTATTCATAAATATTAAATGATAATCCATTCATATTACTTCCTCCATCATTCCTTTTCATATGCTAAAGTCTATTTCATGATGAAATGAATATTATTATTATTTAAATTTAAAGAGCTTTTTCATTTCAACTCAGACTTTTCTTTCCATACAAAATTCACTTTCCTTCTAGGTAGGGGTCCAGTTCTTCATTAGGGGATGGAACATGTCACAAGAGCGTTTCACATCCTCAGCAAGACACCGAATATTGAGCAATGTCGCAATACTTTTATTGCCAACTCTTGAGAAAATCCAATTTTTTTGTACCAGTAAATAAAAGTGTAAAGAAAAACCCTTTTAAAATTCAAATCCCTCTTCTTAAAATCCAGATAATCCGAAATCCAATACAACAAACAATCAATTACCTCCTTTTTTTATAAACCCACTTTATAATTTAGGCCAAGGAAACAGCATCTGTTTACACGTCAGTTTATCACCTCTGAGTCCACACGGTTGAGCTTGTTTACACATTTGCTTGCAGCTTTGCAGCGAAAAAAAAAAAATCTTGTCAGAAAGTTGGTGATGTTGAAAGATGGAAAATCGTCTTTTACAATGAACACAGAATCAATTTTAAAGTTTAATTTTTCGTCCCCTGATCCCATCAGAGAGACTATCATCATTACATAGATAAGCCAAGGGTGGTGAATTGGTAAATTGTTCTACCAAGTGCCGCTGAAGAGTTGCTGTCATTGGCACATATATAAAGAAGTGCAAGGTAAGCAGCTTGGAGAGATTACTGCTGGCACTCACTATCCTCCCTATTATTTTCATGCTGGTCCTCTCGCTCCTGTCACAAAACCTCTAACGAAGGGTTTGGGGAGCAGCCAGAAATCCCAAATCCAATTTCTTGAACGTCAAAGAAACTCCAGAGGGTATACTTTGCAGGTCACCTTTGTGAATTCCAAATAAACTATGTTTGATAGCATGGTTCGAGTATAAAGAGAAAAGTGACATCTGTTATTATGGGAATTAAATTTATATAGAAGAGTGGAGATTGAACTTGGAGAGTGATCCAACTGAGCAACTCTTATTCCCATTTTACTGCTCCGGCACTGTCAAATTGAATTAAGACATTTTTATGGCCTCTTACACCTAGCTGGATCATTCAAGAGGTTTTTGGTTAATCAAATCCTCTTCCTTGACATCATTTTGAAGTTGCAGTTACTCAGTAATGAACATCCTAATGCAGTTCGCTGTGAGATGACCAGCAATGTCTCTATTACATCAAACACTCCCGAGGAACCTTAGTGCACTAGATGGTGTTGGTTTTATATTCGAAATACAACAATGTAGACTGGTGTAAATAAACTCCTTTAGAGGTGTTTTTGGACTGCCCCTAATTTTGCCACCTTTTAAAAGTGCAGCAACACCCCAAGGTGTTACAAATTTAGAGTGCAACATGAACACCCATTGTGGATTGTGGCGGTTTTAGGTTGATCAAATTCTTTCATGACATCATTTTGTAGTTTTTGTAATACTATAATAAACATCCTATCATCGTGGTTTAATGACCAGCAATGTCTCTATGTTTGTAGGTCCTTTACATCAAACACTACCGATAAACCCGATTGCCACATAAGTGCATACATATCACTTCACCAGTGTTTGTTGTAGTCAATAAAATCCATTTCCACTAACAAATCACGATGGAAATTGCTTGAAACTTTATTTTACTAAACGAAAAGACTTTATTTCTGTGTGACAAGATCTTACAGAAAACATCACTTATAAAAAAGTGTAAAAAGGATGTACCTACAAGGCTGACTTTTTCACCTGGCAATTAACGCCAACAGCCAATTATAGTAAGGCTGAAGCAATTTTGCAATTTTTGCTTTAAAAAGTATGTTTCAACCTTGACCTAATTCTTAATTGGCTGACCACACTTATAAACATGGTGAAAGAGTTCAATCATCTAGTTCTATTCTTTTCCTGGCTATACTAAGATATATGATGGTGAATTGCATTATCTTCATATACATTTCAATGTGTTCAAGTAACACAATCTTTGCATCGTTTTGTCTTGAAGTCTGCATAGCTTTGATAAAGTAATATAGTAGAGTTGAGTTTTATGCTGTAGGTTAGAGTCTGTCTTCGTGTGTTGTCACAAAAAGGTATTGAAGAAAAACGTTTTTAAGTCTCGGAGAAAGTTTTTTTTTTATATTTTTGTTGGTGATTGAAAGCCTTTTCCGAAGCTTTTGTCAGAACTTCAATGTTGTGGAACAAATGCTGGGTCGTATTAAAGGTAGGGATTGAAAGCGTCAAAATATGAGCAAATGGTAAAAGCTTCTTGGGAGTTAAGGTTGCTGACAAAAACGTTGAAGGAAGATAACAAGGGAATTTAATTTTTCCTATCTTCTTGTTATTAAATGATGACTCAAATTGGGTTGTTGTTGTTGGGTCAATAGGAGGCAGACCAAATGTTGATCAGATTGTGACAATCACCAGCACCTTGAAATAACAAGATGTTGCAAACTCTGTTGTTAGATGGCAGGTTAGGTGTAAATCTCTGTTGAGAGGTAAGTATCAGAGAGTGAAGCAAAGAAGAAATCAATAACAAAATTATCTAAAATGTGATGACAGGTTTAAGCAGCTTTTTGATAGCAAGGAGATTTTCTCTGACATTACATTTTAAGGTTGAAAGAGCATGACTGGTGTTATTTACTTTTAAAAAGTGTTTTAAATCTTTTAAAATTTTTTTTGAAACTTGAATAAAGTTGAAACAAAGTATGAGCCACCTAGTGGCAAATTGAAATTCAAAATTCCTAACTGCTGCCTTTAAATTGTGGCTTTTGTAACGATTTAAGCATATAATAAATTGTGTCACATTGCAAGGCAAACCATCACTTTTCATGTTTTTCAAATCATTTCAATAACTCACAGCAATCTTTCTTTTCAAAGTCATATAGGCTTACTTTAGGTTTCGGCTTATCGTGCATGATTGATGGCAGTCATTTTTCACGTTTCGCATGATTTCAACTAAGGCTATGGATGATTTGGTTAAATAGATTTGAAAAATGGTAGCTACCCAATAGAAAATCAAAGGCAAGAAAAACAACCTAACAGAATTACTGGGTCTGAAATTTAAAATAAGAAAAAAAGGCTTGCCAATTGCACCAATTAAATTTCGAACGTTTCAAGTGTTGTTGCGCCCTGCCTTTCAACCTTCACTTGATCCCATCAATGGATCAATTTGGAGGCTCATTAAGTGTTAAACCAAGTTTCCAATTTTCAAGAAAATTCAGGCCTCAGGGTTAGACTTCAAAGCAATCAATCTTGAATTGTAGCACACCTTTCAAGAAATCACCATTCTAAGCTACAAGAATTTTCTAAAAATGGCTTAAAAGTAAAACACCTCTCTGCCACTTTATAACTGTAAATTACAAAAGCTTTTACTAAGATTCTGTATGCAGAAAATTTCTGAAGACTATGTAGTTTCTGCAATGGGTAAATTCCAAAATTTATCGCTAGTAAATCTAAATATTGTATGTAGTCACACTATCTGGAAAATTGTGTAAGAACACACTACCCAATGTTGTAACAAAGGCGATCAAACGTACTTTCGAACAAAAAACACTTTTTTGCTGTTTACAGTTTAGTGTTCAAATAAAGGTAGTTTAACATCTATTCACACTTATTTTAAAGAAAATAGCTCATAAAACTGGTCACTAAAGAAGTACTATTGGTTAACAGATGTTGATCACAAGTGCCATAGCTCTAAAACAAATAAAATACGCTTTACTCGTTTTAGAACTAGTAATTTGATCTCTTATGACTTCTTCATTTGTTAGTCTGCAATATTTTTGTCTGAGGGTCTTAACAACAAAAGATCTTGTAACACCTAATGGGTGTTTTCAAAGAATAAAGTATAAAAAGAAGTTGTAGTTTTTAGTTTCAGGTTTGTGTTTTTCCCATTGCAAATATTTTGGTTGCATTGAAGTACCTTGTTTGTAACCTTAGCCTTTACTTCTGTTAAGTTTTGAGATTTTTATTATGTTTAAACTTTTTTTAATGGGGTTATTCCTTTTCTCCAATGTGATTTGCTTTTAATAATTTAACTTTGATTGATTATTCAATTCTTAAAAAAACAATTTACTATGCCAATTTTTTGGCAAATAACTATTCTCTTCAAGGATCATATTTTCTCTTCTAAGTCTTCCTTCTTCACCTTATGACTTCCCTCATAGTAGCATTAATCCTCTTTTCATTCTTCCTAGTTACATTTTTAATCCAATCACCCCTATTCTTGTGTAGCAATACCAGAGCTTTGCAATTTGTATAAATTACCCTGTAACAAGTTTCGCAAATGGATGTTTCCTTGGAAAACAGGTGCTTTGCAATGTCATCTACGGAATAAACATCTTATCATCACAACCGTTTCTTCTACACAGCACCAAAACGAGACTATAGAAGCTCTCACAAGGGGTCGTTACATTATTCCTTGTATTGATGTGGTTCAAGTTAAGGATTTTCTTTTCTTCAATTTACTACTCAAGTTGGAAAGTTCCATTTCGTTTCTTTAGACTGAAAACGCTTCTTTCTCTCCATAATCAATTAGCATTTTCCTCAAATCCATTTGTCATCATACAAATTAAAGAATTCAAGTTTTACTTAGATATAAAGTAAATAGAGATTATTTTGTTATCACTAAATCCTTATTATTAGTAGTGTTATATTAAATTCCATTTTGGTTCATATGTTATGTTATGGTACAATAATGTAATTCATCAACAACTCAACTTCTAGTTATCCAATTTCTCTTTGTCAGGCAATTACTAACAAATCAAAACCTTCTTCTTATTTCAATTAATATTTCTCTCAACTAAACCAGAGGCAATCTCACCTTTAACTCCTATTGGTTTACCTATTACTTGCTGTCAAACTGTTGACAGGTGAAACAATTATCCACTCGTTCTTCACAACATCCTATTGACTTTCAGTTTTAAAATCGTATTAAATAATTCACTCAATACAATTTGTCAGGCAAATTGTTTATTTTGCATGATCAACTGTAATGTGAATAAATAAGTCATCAATCATCTTTCCAATTTACACTCACTGACAACTCACAAATTGGACCAATCAATAGAAAACTACACTTCCAATTGGAGATTCAACCCAAAGTAAACTTAATGAATCAACAACTTCAACTAATAATCAATAATCCTAGTTAAAAACATAAACATCCATAAACTCAGATAACAGGCATCATAACGTTGAATAAAAGAGAGGAAGCACTATGAAATGCAGAGGTTTATGTATTTAAAATATATGCGTCATAAGAAGCGCAAAAAACATGATGCACTTCCAATCTTAAAGCAAAAAACAGGAAATGACTCTCACTAGGATTATAGCAAAAGCCTTATGTCAGAAGCATATGTTCCGGCATCATTCCAAGTGAAGTGCGCTAAAAGTACGTCTCTTTCGTTTCCATGGCTAAGTATAAAACCACTAAACCGTGCAAAGCTTTTAGTACCTCTTTTTTATGTCATGCAACTGGCTTCGAGTCACGTTCACAGATTTGTGTAACTCACTAGATCTCTAATTACCGACACTTCAAAGTCTTTTTTAAAAAAATTCGCTTGGGAAAGAAGTAAAAGGAAACATATTACAAGGGTTAGCGTGAAACCCCAAACTGTTTAGAAATGCAAGTCCCTGAAATAGATTTTTTGAGACATATAAAGATGGTCTCACAGAGTGAAATTTAGATACAGAATGAGGAAGTTGTCATTCTCAGTGTGGGTTTTTCATTATTTCTATTGTACATAAAACTAAGTTAGCACACACTAGAATATTTCTCAAACAATCCGCTCCTTAACGAATATTAAACACAATAAGACTAGACAGCAGTCACTCCAATCTCATTTTAAATTGGAGATTCTATTTGTGTTTACTTATGAACTACTTTGGAAAAAAGTCGTGATTGATTGAACTGCACCACAAAGAATGTGCTCATGTAACAAAAGAATGTACTGCGTAGCCTAACCATAATAATAAGGAGGGATATGATATGGTATGATATTCGAAATTTTTTTGTCCGAGATTGTCAGATAATTGACTTATTTGGGAAATTACTTGGGATTCCAGATTTCACCCGGATTGCAAGATTTCAGAAACTCCTGATTCCAAACTGGACTCCAGCCCAAATATCACACCCGTCGGAGAAATACGGAAGTCCATGCGCATGAGTAGTGACACTTTACTATACAGCGCTGCAGCTAGTCAAGCCTTTATTTTGTATCACTTTCCCGGTGGAGCAGCTCAGACTTTTTCCAAAGTTGCCCTCGGTTAGACTAATGTTATCGACGCTAATAACAAAATCTTGAATACAAAAATATAAAACAATGCAAGCCAGCGCTAAACTTATTTTCATTGATTATTAACGCATTATGCAACTTAGTCAAATCAATAGTCACGGGATCCAAACCATCCAATAAATTTGTTTAGATTTGACAGTTTTGTCAACAAGTAGAAATAACTAGTTGAATAGTTTGCATTCCACGCGCACGCCCATATGACTCGTTTGTTCAGTAAAGTTATGCAGTAGAGTGAGAATGCGTTTGCATTGTCCTAAACAGCGGCAACAAGATTCTTAGTTAATAATATTAAACCTTAAAAACATCACTTGCCAATGTTTCATCTTAATCAAATATTCATTTTAAATTCATATACATGCACTTTTACTACCCCTTTAATCTTACTTAGAGTAACTTATTTATAACAACACATAATTTCATCATCTCTTAGTTGAAAGCTAACTTTCTAATTACCACATGGTATGATAACATGTCTACCTGGTAAAAATTAACTTCATAAACCTAAAGATTTGCGAGATAGTCGCGTTAAATAGGAACATCTAACCGCATTAAAGAGATTCACACCTTCCCAGGAGTGTTGCTAACTTGTAAATTTTCGCAAACACACTTGTAAGCTTGTATCATATACAATTTGTGTATAAAGTAACTTATGAAAAAAAAAAACTTTTTCCAATCTATTTCCCAACATGCAATTGATTTGCTGACTGATGGTGATAGCCAGACCGTAACTTTTAATTAAAATTCACATCTGATTGCACAGCTGTCTAGCACACGTAAAAGCAGCAATTCCGTTGTTCGCCAATTAAGTTACACGATGAGTGCAACTAACTTTCTGTTCTAACTCTATCGAGTAGTTCATTTAATACAATCAAATTATCTTCATCTCCTAACGAAAATCGTAATGAAACTTTCTCTTCATTTCTTTCCTCTAAAAATGAAATACTCAAGAGACTTTTCTTTTTAACATATAAAAAAAAATTCAATTTTCAAAACAAATTGAATTTTTCAATTAGGCTCAAAATTTGTTCTAGAACAGAAGCCAGAACAAACTATAAACAAAAGCAAGTGTGTAATTATTGGTAATGAGTTTAATTATCGTATAATATCTTGTTAACTTTTGTGATAAGGTGAGTGTTAATGGTTGACGTCTGGCAACATGTATTGGTAATTGGTTTCAATCCAAATGAAAATCAATATGAAGAAAAGAATTTCGTCCCTTTTT
Organism: Pachymerium ferrugineum; assembly: GCA_034686365.1. Lineage (NCBI taxonomy): Eukaryota > Metazoa > Arthropoda > Chilopoda > Geophilomorpha > Geophilidae > Pachymerium > Pachymerium ferrugineum. Next base: position 17,048 of record JAQGAS010000726.1, on the reverse strand, counting down.
CAAAGTCGTTAAAAAAATTCATTAAATGAATGAAATTAGATTTTTTTGAAGGAGAGTTTAATACTTTTTGTAGTTTGTTTTTATTACTGGGTGGTAATAAAAAAACAGACACTTAAACGGTAATAAAAGAGAGGTTACAATAGGAGAGTTTTACGTGTTTCAATGGCACGTTATTTGGTGATTTAGGTCGGAGGTGTGAAAATGTGAATGTTTAAAAGTGTTTGAGTACAGATATATCAGTTTGCATAGGTCAGTAAGAGGGGCTTGCGCGTGTTGTGTAGAAGGTGGGATGGATAGAGTTGATGTAGGAGCATCATCTGTAAATAAATTGATGGGTTTCAACCAATCATTTATTTCAGAAGAAGGATTTTACATTTTGAGAAATGTGTAGGGTTTATCGATTTTCACATTCAATAAAACGTTTTTTTTTTTCTTTTGTGTATTTCAATGTCCAAAATATTGGCAGATTCTTTGAATTCTGAATTCGGGAATGTTTGAGATTTCTATGCTGTAATATTGATTTTTGTTGTTTCATCGATTTTATTGAACATTTGGCAATTTTTATTTTTTTTAAAAATCAGATTTAATCGATATTCATAGTGTCATGAGATAATCGACTTTCGAAGTCGACAATTTAATCGATTCAAATCGATATTTCAACTAATTTTCATATTTAAAAAACCCGTTAAAAATACAAATTTTCAAATTAATTTGCTGATTTTCTAATCCTAGTCTGTTACCATTGCAAAATCTCATTACTGATCATCCACAAATCAATGAACAGCAGCTACATCCAGAACCTGAAGTTGTTAATGCCAAGGCTGTAATTAAAAACAAACGCTCATTGGAAAATTTCTCATTTCCAGTTTCCCAGAAGTTGAAATAAATGATATACCAAATCCTTTATTCAATTAATTTTTTTTCCTCACAAGAGCCAAGAGTTTAAAGCTAGTAGTTTATGCATTCTCCATTTCAATAGCTCTCACATTTCTCCTGCTAGATCCTTGAGTGATGAAAGTTCTTGATTCCTCTCATCATACACTGCTTATTTCCATACAAAGATTTTGAATTGCAGTCAAAAACAGACCTTGCCAACTCATAGAACAAATACAAGCTCTTTAACTCGCAGATTCAAGTTTCAAATTTAAAATTCTAAACTAATCTAATCCTTGTAAACAAAAATGTTAGCAACCAAGAAAGAGGAACTCTGTAAAACTTTCCAAGATTTAGGGCACTGCCACACCTCCTGGGACCTCCAAACAAATGTCCACTAGATCCTCCCATGTACCAACCAATATCAGAACGGGATTTCCACAGTGGACAAACAAAAAGGGAAATTTATTGGCCGAATAGAATTACTATGGATAGAAGCAGAATCTATAGAAATACTTCAGAAGCTTTGAAAATATTGTACTAGTCGAGTATTGAAGTATGTTGCAAAAGAGATTTTTCCATTTCTGATTTAATTGAATCCTAAAACTGTTTTAATTGTATGTCAATAACTTACTTTCCACCTTTCTTTAGACCATTATTGTATTTGTGACTACAAAGCGCATCCACTAATCACATTCTGGGGGCAATCTCCTTCTATCTCAACCGTATCATATTCTTTTCATATTAGCTTTACCCAGAGAACCCAAAATCTTCAAGCGAAAAACAAACTTGTGGTTTCGCTACAACATTCTTACAAAAGAGAATTGAGAGTTCAACTTTCTTCTTGCACACAGCCTTTTCCCTTAAAACATATTAATTAAAAAAGCATGTCTGCCTTCAGCAGATAAGATTCAAAGAAGAGAAATCCCATCAGAACATATACACCGACCAATAACATTATTGCTCCTAAGACACCGTTGATCTTCGTAAGATCTTCTTCAAACTACCAAGTACACATTCTCTCAACTCTCTACGGACACAAAAACAATAACATTAAACTAAAACCCATGTTTCACAACCAACTCCTCAAAAAACAATTATATCCTAAAAGAAATCTTCTCTCAAGAAGATACCTCTTAAAGATGCTGACTAAGTAGAAAATACTTGCAAAGCTTTTCACTCATGACAATCAAATGTCAAAGTGGATGTGCATTATGCATGTTGTGGCAATGTGCCCAATAGAATGGCAAGAGGGGGCACCCCTTTTCCTCTCTAAAAAGAATTATTGCAAAGTGTGCACTGAAACTTGAATTAGTTCAGCCTACGAAGTCAATTTAAAGTGGGTGAACTTTTTAATAGGTAAGGAGAAATAAATTACCCTCAACATTCTTTTTTCTATTCATTTAGCAAATTGCGGCATTTGTAAAATCGAGTAGCTCCCAAGGTTTTTTTTTATCCATCACTGTTAATGGAAAAGCGATGTAGTTGGCGATTTATGTTGGAAAAATAATAAAAATCAAACCGGTGATAAAAATAACAAAAGGGTAGATGTAATTACATTAGAGTAATGGAGAAGAAGTTTTTGATGTCAGTGTTTCTTTTAGATTATGTTTGTTTGGTTTTTATAAAACGGAAAAAGAATTGGGAAAGTTGAGTTGATTTTTTGATGTTGAGGTTATGACTTCCTTTTTGTTGGTTGCGGTGGGCGTAAGAGTGTTGTAATGTGCGAGTGAAGATAGTAGATTTTTCACGCGGTAAAAAGATTAGTGGTCGGAAGTAATAGCACTCTTGTTCCTTAGGAAAATAGATTTTAGTGATCAATAAGCACACCTAGGGAAACTTGGGTCAAATAAAAAAGGAGGAAAAATTGATGTGGTGTAAAGGGTGGAATAACCTTTTTGTGTTAACCTTGTGGTTTCACTTTTCAAGTCAATTCACTTTTTTAAATTTCAAATGAAAGGAAGTAAGAACTTAAGTTGGGTATTATGGAAAGGATACCGCGAAAAATAGATGGTGTAAATTGTGTTTCTAAAATCCTTACAGATATTTTTGGGTTTTCATATTTTGCTAACAAATTTAGAGTGTAATATGAACACCTGTTCATATTATGCAATCAAAATGCATTAAAACTCTTTCAGGTATTTTGTTACACTAAAGAGGTGTTTTATTACATCATAGTATAGGTATTTTAATTACATCATTGAAAATTGTAATATTAGCTATTACTAATTCTTACACCCTTCATTTTTCGCAGCGTTTGATTACACACGAAATTTTAATAAGTGGGTTCAAAGATATACAGCATCACTACAGTTTGCATTGCCTGATGGGTACTGCGCATGCGGGATAGTTTGCTTTGACTTAGAATAATTTATATTGTCGAGATTCTCTATCTGTCGTATACAACTAATACCGGCCATTTTGAAAATCCGGATATCCGAAATGCGGCAAGCGCATGCGCAGTGCCCTACTAGAAAAGAGTACCTTTTAAAAATTAATTCCAAGAACCTGAAAACACGCGACTTTTTTTTAAAGATGTCCTGATGAGTGCAAAACCTAAATAAGAGTATCACCACTGACAGCTAAAACATCTGAGGAAAAACAAAAAGTAAAACTTAAAAGTACTTCAAGTCTTGATTGCTTAGTATTTTACATTTTTCAACATGTTTCTATCCCTACAACGTTACTGACAAGACAATTGCTCGTTTCACACAACTGAAATTGGCAAAAAGCATTTGGATGTTACTTTGGCTTTAAAAAAAAAGTCTTAAATTGCTGTTTTTTTTTTATCTGTACGTTCATGTTCTTAAAGTTTTTCCAAGATTTCTTACCAGTTCCAAACTTTCTGCAATCTATTAAATTGTTAACGGTAAAAGTCATACACAGAATTATCAATGGATTCAGCTGTAGATGTAATTAAGCCTTATCAATGCAAACCCTGTCTTAAATTTACTTCTATCGGACCTAACACTACACACATTAATCAGTCTTCTTTTCTTATTCCATCTCCAAGAATCGAATTTCGCCCCTTTCCTTTCTCACCAAAGTCCTACATTCCATCCCATCGGCAAGCAAATCTTGATTAAATTGGATAAAATCGATGAAATATGAAAGGAAATGTTGGAACCAGTGGTGGCATTGAATATCACCAATCCTGAGATTCAATAACAGGTAAAAATAAAAAATAAACCTACATTAATTATTGACAAAAATCCCAAAATTATATACCATAAATCAATCACATATTTCAATTTGTAGTTTAGGTGACACCTCATTGCTTTAAATATTCTGAAGGATCAAAACCGGGAATGAAAATCGATGAGAATTTCCAGAGAAGAGCCCCATGGAATGTGCCAAAACAACTAATCAAACCTTCAATCAAACCAAAAATCAATTGAACAAGAAAACTAGCCTTAAGGATGCACTAAAGAATTTCTTTTTATTGATGAAAGATCTACTTAAATTTTTTTTTTTTGAAAAATACGGCTTTATAATACGGATTTATATTTGCTATTTATATGGAAAATAAAAATGCCAGTCATACGAAATTTGCAATCTTGAAAAACAGAAATAGAAAAGAAAAAAAAATCTCTTGAGAAGTCTGTTCTGTCATCTTTAGGTATTATCGGATGTTTCTGAATTTCTGATTGCTTGTGTTTCGCGAAAACCCTGTTAAATATTTAGTCAATGTGTACATTGTGCCAACTTTCACCAGGTAACGTAATCTGGAATAAAACATGAGTCTGCACATTCCAATCCATTGGATTATGTCGGCCAACCTGATGATAATGGTTTGTAGTTCTAAGAAAAATCGACTCAAATTATGGATAGTCTTGATTTCTTTCTGGCAAAATCACTAAGGGACTATAATTCACAGTTGGAAACATGATTATGTCGGAAGGGTGCATTTTTAGTAGGTGTTATAAATTGAATTAATGTGAAGTAACTTGATAAAAAATTAATTATAACTTGTAAGGGAATTTCGAATCTAAAAAAGTAAAATTTTTTCGAACAAGTAGCATTTGCTCTTGTCTTCAAAATAATGATCTATCTTTTATGTTGGTACTAGTTTTTCAACTTTTCATTTCTTAAAACGCAAATGGATGAAAGATTGTTAATTTAAAATATTTCAAGTAAATCCTGCAGCATATCTTTTAAATAACTCGAGTGTGAAAAGTCGTCCATCCACTGATTTAATTGGTCGGTAGAATCACATGACTACGTTCAATTAACCTTATACTATTTCAATTGCTGGTCGAAACGGTTGCATTGAAACCTGCGGGTAAAAGGCGTTCTCCACAAGACACTAATAAAAAAAAACGGAACTAATGAAATTAATCAAGTATAAATTTCTTTTTTCTACCAAACCTGATGTTTAATTACAGTTGTATGAAGCCAGCATACGTTTCAAATTGTAATTGAATCTATGGTTAATATTCGTAGCAAACAGTCTTCCTTTTTAAGTTTTTTAAAGCAAAGCATTTCTGTGTAAAACCTTATTGGGAACTGTCTTCAATCCTTCAAACTTTAAACTCATTTCCATCAAATTACTCCACTTTCACCATTTCAAATAGGTGGCACCAATGCTTTCATTACACCACCAGATGTCAAGTTTATTAAGCAAATCTTTTCAACAAGACCTAATATTCTAACGTTTGTAATTAAGTGAAAACCATTAAACAATTTTCCACTCACAAATTTCATATTACAGTATGATTCTCCAGAACAAATTTCCTTCCAAAACCTTTTTTTTTTGTATGAAAATTGACAGCCATTTGAAGGAGAGCAGTTTGTCTATTGAAAAAATATAAGGCGGCAATGGTTTTGGGCCATTGTTATTCTTGTCACATTTTTAGTGCTTCTTGCTTTATCAGAATGCATATGGAATAACCCATGGGCAAGTTGAATTGATTTCCTGTGTGAGTTTCTCAAAACATCTTTTTCCACATGTGTTGAATACACACTCCCTACAATGAACTAAGTTTGTTCAAAGTTTGCTTAGCAACCCCCAGAGCTCGTGTGATTAAACTTTTCCCTTTGATTTTCCCGCAAGCTCTCTGCTGTGCAGGTGGCACATTAGAAAAGCAAATGTTTCACTATCCTTGCTCAATGGGGTGCTTGGCTCTTATTTTTCGTTGGACTGGAAACGTTGGCCAAAGATGTCAGGTGGAAGGGCGTATCACCCTTGCACTTACCAACAAATACTGCAAACACTGCTTTACCTAATGGAAACGCCTATTTCGCTTTTACTGTACCTAATAAAATCACAATTGCTAAATTTATTAATGGACCAGTCTTAGAAAAACTTTAGCTTTCTTTTATAACTTAAATTTCATAAGAAAAATCTCTCGACTAATAGTTTTTAGTTTTTGTCATGGTGTAGTATTGGTGTTTACGTTTTGACTTTGGCAATGTTAAACCTCATTTCTCACTCTTACTGGTTTCTAAATCCTAATGTTTTATTTCTTCCTCTAGATAAAAGATGTCTAGTCAACAAGGTGACTGAATTTTTCAGTTGTAAAGGAAAATAAGTATCAAGCAAGTTGGCCTCACACCCCAACATGGTTAATGCTATCCATTGTCAAAGCAATGTATCTTGGTCTGCGCGGTGCACCTTTGGAACAACTTCTTTCCTAAACTCATTGGTCCCCAAACGTTTTTCGCCCCAAGACCCATTTTGGTATTTTAATATATTTCCCAGACCTGCTTTCATTCTTCTTTTTCTAACATTAAAATAAATTTGAAATTGAAATTCTCCTCCAGAGGATAAAACCTGTAATAATGCAAACCACTTTGGGGCTAGTAGCTAAAACCCTGAGGGCTACTGTTTCTAAGTTTTGTATGACCTCTGTTGCACCTGGTGGAATTAAGAAATGTTTAGATACTGGATTCATAGAATTTATAAAACATTAAGGAAAGTAACAAGACTTTAACTTTTAACTCGCCATTTAAGTAAATAATACCGATGCCATACTGAATAACATTATTAGTTGTTCAAGTGATTTGTAAGTGTGTTTATGTTGAACAAATTACAATAAAAGAATTCGTTAAGCTGAATTTAAGTCTATTTAACGCACAACTCGACGAAAGAAAGCAATTCCGAATTCAGCTGTGTCATTGCATCATTGCACAACATGTGCAATTCTTCAGCAGCATCAATTCAATGATCATTGGATTTACATTATTGGAAGAAAAATAATTCTAACTTATGTAAGTCTAGAACTAAAGTAGTGCTGGCAGCAGTATGAAAAAAACCTTTGCTGAGCATTATAAAAAAAATTCGAAAATTTTTAAATCTTGTAAATTCCATTACATCATCAATTGATAACCACTGACTGATCACATTTTAGTTATTTGATCATTAGTTTATCAGTCATGTAAGAAAAACACGTTATGGACTTTTCTGTCAGTGTTGCGATTATAAAATGATCAAATAAAAATCGCGTTTAAGGTGGAATTAAGCAAACGTTTATGCTACATCTACAAAAACTGCTAGTGTAAGTCAATTTACAACTAAAGTTTCAGACAGCGGTAAATTGAATCGTGGCGATAAGAGTTTACGCTAAGTTTTCAATTTAGTAGTGAATAAATTAACTTACCAAACCATTGCACGTTGATAACGCTACAACGGATGTTGTGTGTTGGAGTACAGAACCTCGAAAGTGGCATAAGCTGTCATGTACTTTTCTCTTAATACGTGTTTCCGCGACATCATCGAGTTTGGCTGACCGATGTTCCACTATCAGGTTTGGTGTGATTAGGCTGCTGCTGGGTTTGAGATGCAAATGTAGTTCTTCATTGTCAACATTCAGTTTGTAATGAACTTCACTAATGTCATCAAGAGATCTTTTATTCATACGATGCTCATTTGTATACGGATGGACGTGATGAAGCCTGTGCGATAAAAATCTGCCACTCCGGTCGACTTTGATTGGGTACACTATTCTAGGTAATTCTGAAACAACAAAGAAATACATCCATTATTAATTAAAATTCAGGTTACATACAACTGTCTAATGGCACTTTTGACATATTGCAGAATTTAGCTAACAAAAAAAACAACTTCCAATTTAATACAGTAAATCACATTAAACAAGAATAAAACAAACTGAAGTCTTAAAAAAAGAAAGAAGGAAAAAAAGACCTTATTTTCGAAGGAACGTAAGACCAAATAAGAAGAGAAAAAAAATGGAGATTAACATTTTTGGTTGTGGTACAGAACTCTAATTAAGCTACAAAAGCTTAAAATTTTCTACATACTTATTCAAAAAAAAAAATCCAACTTTTATTGAACCTGACTGCCTGCTTGTCCAATTTTCAGCAAGCAAATTGAATTGCAATCAATATTACAAGATTAGTGTTATAGTAAAAATAGATTGCTTTTAGGAACAAAAATAGTAGTTACTCGTTTTTAACCAGGTGCAGATCTGACCGTTTTGGTTATTTCTAGTGTTGTAAAAATATTATGCAATGTGCTTATCTTTAATACGACCATTAACACATCTAAACTGAAATACAGGTGGCCAAAGTTATCGTATCGGTGTATCGGTTTCCCGCTGTGTCCATTGTTCTAAACAATTGCCCCAACTTTGATGGTTGCTAAATTCAGATTACTCCTTCATTATTTACTCCCAATAATTAAACCACTCAACTTAACAACACAACCTGCAAAGCATTCTCTTCTGATTTAATCTTACTTTTAATTCTACGAAAATTCTCATTCTCATTCAACTCCTTTAATGTCATACACTAATTTACAACTTTGATGCATACTAGGTGTTTGATTGCAAATTTTGGCAAGTACAGTGCATGAAGTTTGCGCAGGTAAACATTTGAAAGCATATATGTTTGGGACAAGTAAACAAGCAATACGCAATGTAAATACCAAAGTCACCCTTCTTTGAATACCGCACTTAAACATTGATGAAGTGACACAACTCAAGTGAAAAGGTTGATTTGTCAAAGTTAGTATTCATCTTAACGAGAGAGTCACAACTAGTTTGTTGCTTTTTATACTCTCCTTAGGGAATTCACTTTCTCCAAGAACGGAAATGAGAAAATGCTAGAAAATACTCAACTTGATAAGCCCTATGCCATTGCTATAAAACATTTATTTATCTCATAATATATAGAGGGAACGGTCTTTAAATGATATTTTTTTCCTTGCACTTCCTTCTTTTTACTGCAATATGAATTAAGCTCTGCCTTTTCCCAATAATTCTCAGAGTTAGTTTTCAATACTAACTACGTCTAGATCAAAGCAGATATTGATGACATGCTAGAAGCAGTGGCAGAGAAATCAATTTCAATCACAAACCCCAATATCCAGTGACATTCCCATTATCCGTTCAACCGTTGGCATTACTTCTGGTGAAGAAAACAAAAACCCTAATTCAACACACATCTAATCAACACAGGCAATGGGATAACGTCTTGCTATCAGACACTCTTATCTGGGTGTAGGGATTCATACGCACAATCAATGAACATACTAAGTGAGATTAAAGCTGCTGCTTCAGCTTTTCTCGGGTTAGAAAACATTTGTTTTTGCAGCAAGTGGTGCAAAAACATTTTGTTTCTTGAAAACCTTGACGGCTACTTGGAGTTAGATTTTGCTGATTAAAAATACTGCAATTACATTTGTGGTTAAAGTTTGAAAATCAATACTTTTAGAATTTCAGTGAAATCTTAAAAAGCAGCGTCTATATTAAGTTGTGCAGTTATTTAACATAGAAAATTACTAATTTCACACTGCAGTAAATTGGAAGCTTCTGAGTATTTCTGGTCATCTCTATGTAAAAAGGATATCGATCGTTAAAACTTTTGTTGGAAGTAGGAGAACGAAGTCCTACCAAACAAAGACTTGTCTTATCCGTTGATTTGAACGCAGCCATTGTGATATTGGAAAATTCTGAAGCAATGCTGAAAACGTCCAAGAAACTAACTGTAAGTTCAAATAAATTGTGGAATTATCAAAGGTAAATTGATAAAAAAAAAAAAACAGTTTGTAAACACTTTAAACCTTGGGTGGAAGCAGTGTACAGACAATTCCATTTGCTTTGTTTGCATATGACTTTTATTATAAACAATCAGAATTTTTTAATAAACTTTGTGTACGCTGACATTTTATCATTCCCACCAGTGCTAGGATTACATAGTCTAGATGTACAGTAGGTTTAGTCCATAATTTGAGCAATATTTGTGTTTTTATTAACACCATTATATTTTACAAAACATTTCTGCAGCTTGAATATTTCTACTTTTCTTGCCAAACCTTATTAAATCAATTTCAGTTGAAATCTGCCTATAATTAAACTCCCCTTCCTACTGTAACTTTAGAACAAAGCAATTTGCTCCATGATTAAAACCAGGCAAAAAATTCAATTTCATTGTGAAGCTGCTCTTTGATTTGTTAATGTGTTGATAAATAACTCCACTTAAAGCAATTAGTCCCGCATAAAACTGCATAAAACGGCACTGCTACTGAAATCTAGGATGATTAATTGGTTCATCCATAACTTCCAAGGAAGCAAAAAGCATAATCCAAGTCATTACTATTACACTTACAACCCTTAAATGAAGTTCTAAAGAAATAAAATTTCAACCTACCAATAAGTTACAGAAGAAAATATCGTTTCACTGCAAATGACAAGCTTTGTGCTATAAATTGGTCAAGGGATGAAAGACTCAACTTACAATGACGCTTTAAGAGCTATCTCAAAAATAAATAGAAGATAAGCTCTCTATTGGCTTTCCTCCACAAATCAGCAGCAAACAAGTCAAAAGGGTTCTTTTAATTATAAGTTTGCTTTTACTCTTCAACTTTTTTTCCCAGTTGAAATTGTTTGACCAAAGCACAATTTTTCTTTGAGCAAACACAAAGTTGTTTAATTAAACGGGTGAAGTTTTGGTATGATTAAAAGTGTGGGTTTTGTGTACTTAAAGTTAGAAAACGTCAAGTTAATACCAAGAAATAGAACAGCCCAATTGAAAAGATCGTCGCGCAAAACTTCAAATGTGTAAATAAGATTCGATAAGAGCAACAACTTTAACCTGGGAAAGATGCCAGCTGGTGTTCTTTCTAACTTCGGGTTAAAAGTCTGTTAGTTCATTATAAGAACGGCTTTTAACAAAACCACCGAGAGGCAGAAAGATTAATAAAGATGAAAAGAATTGCCCCTCAGAAAATATTTTTTTCTTTTATTGAAATAATAAATAAAGTTGAGGATTTCAAGCTTAGAAAAATTTTTTTGCACTCAATCACTAACCTCTATTGTTGGAAAAAACGTATAGGTGGCACTCAAATCGATAGAATATGTTTTCACTATCAATAATACATATCTAACAGTAAGCTTTAAAAGATTCTCTAAATAAGTCTTAAATAATACCATGATCTCCCAAGCATACACAAAGAAGGTTCTATGTCACACTGTCTCCAGGATTATGCTCTGGACCAATATTATCTCTGGCCTAATCATAGTGCACACGATGTTTTCGGTTAGATGCAGTCAAGCAGGAAATTCTGAAATGAAGTATTCCCTGGGTCATCAATTATTGTTTCTAATTCAAACAAAAGTTGTATGTCAGAGTCTTAAGAGATCCAGCTTCATTTTGGACTCATGAATGCGGACTACACATGCCTTATAGTTTATGAGGTTACAAAAACCCTCAAGTTGCAGGACAAGACACAAAACCTGTAAACATCAGTCAAAGACTGGATATACCAAAGTAAATGTTAGACCGAAAGATCGGTCTTCTGCCCATCTCAAAATATCTACTTTGAGATTCCGGCCAACAGATACAATGCTGATGAAGCTAGAGGTAGTTTTTTATATCCTCAGAATCTTAGCTACTTAAAACTTATCTTTCTCCAATTCCAACAATGTAAATCGTTTGCACTTTAATCAACCCTAATTCTGTCAAGTATAAAATTTTCATAATTAACTTATTATTAAATGTCATATAAGTTTATTAATTTCATAAATTTTATGATGTTGCCTCTTAAATAATTGCAATTCGATGGTAAAGTCGAAGAATCTAATTCAATTGAATTCCATCACACGATTTCAAAATATTAACTTGATTTGTGGTATGAAGTAATTAACTGTTACATGATAATAATCAGACAGCTTGTAATTGTATTTAAAAATTTGTTTGTCAAAAGAGTTGACTGCCCCTTTAATACCATAACATTTTTTCTTTTTTACGTAACACTTCTGCAACTACTGTATTTTACTCATTCTTTAATTTCCGTCAAAATCGAAAATGTTTTGTGGCAACAAGTAGAAAATTTTTGACTTGATTTTTTTGCCTGATAGGAAAATGATAAGAGACGTTCGGCTTCGTGTATTGGCTTGAAAGCAGAATAGGCTATCTACAACATTTTTCCATGTTAACGTCGATTCTTGCCTCGCCAGGGGTCCATTTTCTCTCGAGTTTATTGATTTATCCTCACTACACATGTTATTCCAAAGTGCCACTTAAGATGAATATTTGTCTTGCTTATCCACATTTGCAGTACAATTACAATTACTCAGTAAAAATAACATCTTCCCTTTTGAATAAATAATGAATGCATTAAAAAATGTATACATTCCATTAGAATTTTAAATAAATTTCAATTTCAAAAAAGTTCCAAATCAGGACTTTAAATCACTACCGATTATATATGGCAGTAAAATATTTTTTACAACCCTATTTCAACTCGGGAATTCCAACATCTTCTTGCAATGCCAAACAAGCAATTTCAAAGACCCCAGGAGAACATTCAAATAAAGGTTTTGCAAAAGAAAAAATAAATTGTTTTACCTTTACTTTGCCCATACAATTTAAGATGTTTAATAAATTGAGTTGAAAATAGAAGAAATTGTAAGTAATTAATTCAAACAAACAGTTGCGGCGGCGCCTTTTGACCTAAGACCCGCATGAAACATGGGTAATTTGCATTGCCTCTCAAAACACATACTATTGTCACACCTTGGTTTCTTGTTTATTTGCTTGGTTGCAATTAGCATGTCAATAGCATCTGTTTTCAATCTAGCAGAAATAATTTGAATTTAAAAAAAAAAACTCGTTTATTGCTTCTGTTTTTTTTTTTTTTTTTTTTTCATTTATTTCAATCGTTTGGAACATCGGCGCTGCTTTTCTTGTGTTCATAATCGAACCAAATTTTAAAAAAAAAACCTATTTTCCAGTTTCTTCTACACGAAAACGTGTAAGATAGGCAGATATGACAGCTGCAGCTATTTGTTTGTGGCGTGTGTACAACGTTTGCTATGCTAATGTTAAACTATGTTTATCTTTTAATATCACTTACGGCGTTCCACAGTGTTGTAAGAGGCATTTCGCATCAAACCTAACCATATGTGATCTTATCCAGAGATCCGGAACCTTATCGGAGCACGGTTTCCTCTGAGGTCAAATATTGCATCCAATCGAATGTCCCTAGTCACTCGCAAGATGGACAGTTATGGAGTTTCCATGAGAAACGACTGGAGGCATTAAAACTTTAATATGTAAACGGGCAGATGGATGAGGTTCAATCAGAAAAGAAAACATGTTAGACCAAGTTCATTTTTAAATAAATTCTCAATGGTTTGCTAACTATGGTTTTGTAAATCCCCAGATTTACCACACCATTCTTAAAGGGGCAGTCAACTTTTCTGACGGTTTAATTTTAAATAGGTTTGTTACAAACTCTTTGATGGCTGACAATAATTTAGATAAATTATTTTCAGTGCATGGGAGCCAGAGATCATTATGTGCACAAACTAAGGCCATATGTAAATCAACTCTAAAAATTTAAGGTTTAAATCAACAACACCAAAGTAACACTTTATAAACCAGTTACATCTCTGCAGGCATTACCATTTGTTATTTAATGATAACATCCTCACCAAACTAATGAATATCAAAAATACTGTATTAACAATGAAAGTTGGTAATTCTTGTTGAAAAATCGATTCATCTTGCAACAACACTTTTAATCCCTTGATCCTCTTTTGGTTGAAAAAAGTAAGAGGAAGCAAAAACTTTAAATGTACTTAATCATAAATTTGCATGAATACTCAATACCATTTCTTAAACTGTCACTTCAACTTCTTTCCCAATTGACGATGCACACTGAAGCTTGACGTATTGACAGCAGACGGCAAGAGTTAGAAAATGGCCAAATTCAATAAAATATACCCGCCAGTCATTCACCGAACGTTTCTAGCAGAATAAGTCATCCTGCAAGATGCACTTCTATATGCATATTACGATCCTTCAAGCTAAACATTTGCAACTTCAAATTGGCTTCGCTCTGCATTGGCAAAAGTTTGTGAAGGTATGGTAATAAATGCGTGACAAGTGGGTGGATCTTCCTAGCCAATTTATTTGACAAAAAATGAATTGGAGTATTTGGTAGCAAGCGGGTAATCTGGTGTTACTCGCTCTTTGTGCGAGTTGGGTGTTTGGCCTATCAAGAGAGCAAAAGTCATTTATAATGTTCAAGCTTTGCGCTTGGGTTTTGATAACCTCTGTAACCCCCATTTCAAGTGCGTTTCACCGTCTGACAAGTTTAGAACCTTCACGAAATCCAAGAAACAGTGATATTTTTTTATCGTTCGTCATGGAAAACATTTCAAATGTAGTCAAAACATCCAAATGCTATTAAGTTAAAATTGGATATCCATTCCATGTGGAAGTTTCATTTTGAATAGAACTTCAACATGTCCTCAACTTTGTGGATCAGTTGTATTAAGATTACTTAACTTCAGAGGGACTACAAGATTAGGGAGTTAGTGTTTATATCTTAAGTACCAAAGGTCGCCTAGTTATAAGTCTTTGTTGTCTTTCGTCGACTGTTTTGGTCTACCTTGGAATGACTAAACTTTAGACCTAATTTTCGGGCATTAAGGTGCAAAATTGTGAAAATGCACCAAAACGCTCATCCATCTTTACTTATGTGTAGAACTTCTAATAATATTTACAACGCAAATAAAAACCAACAGAACGTGAAACTTATAAAAACGATCGATATTCTTCGGATTGGGTGTTTTCATTTTCCTTTTTGTTTTAATGACACGGTGAAATTTTGTTCGAAGAATGATCCAGCTTTAGTTACAAGTAAACAAGCCAGAGAAGAAATTTGAGCTCCTTGAGCTGGACTTACCCTTTTCATCATCTTTATTTCATTTCAGTGCGAATTAGAGATTACAAAATTTCTCTTTAGAAATTGCCTACAGACTTAATACTGTAATGGCTTTCAACTTTTCTTTATCAAACCCAACTTCATTACTCTTTTTAATTTGGTCTAATTACTTATATTACATTCTTTGTTAGTAGTCAATATTCTCATCTTTTTCTTCCCTTTTCAAACACAATCTCATCACAAAAAAGAAAGAGAGCAAAAAAAAAAAGAACCAACATTTTTTTTTCTGACAGGCAATTTCATATCTCTTAAAACATCCTTTCATCATCCACCTCAAACACTATGATCACCATCTCATGATTCCTGTGTGACCTGACATCTATAGCCGTGAGTCTTAATGTTTACTGTTACAGTTAGAGCCCAATAATATCTGCTAAGGGAGCAATGGCAAACACAAGTATTTTCCAATGGACTTTTACAAAGGCTTCTTAACACATCTCATGAGCAATACTTTTTCCTCTCTCTTTCTCACAAAGAAGTTGAATGGCTGGCCATTACCACTGAAAAGAACAATCTTTCACTGGTAGTAAATGCCTGTCAAAATTTGCAAGTCTGATCCATGAAAATTAGATAATAAAGTCATTTTCTGACAAATCAATCAATTGCTTTAAAATTTTGATTATTGAACTCACTGCAGCAGCCAATATTGAAAATGTCATTTCCTAAGATAAAATTCCTTGCATTAAAAATATTTTACATTGATGTGTGTGCAATGGAGATTTCCTGATCACGTCTCATATCCAACATATCGATTTTGTCATAGCAAATATTGCCACAAGGTTAACTGATAGAAATGGCTTTGTATTTACTGTCTGCATTTGACGTGCAGATGTTTCTAGTTTTGTTTATATAAAGTTTTCATTAAATACCGTTGGGTCTCCATTACAAGAGCGTCAGATTACTGTAATTACAATACTCTCTGAGTGTCAGGGGCTAATATAACGTGACTAATGAGCACTTCCAAACGAGGGTTTAGGTACTAGGTGGGGCTCATTATTCAATCCAACAGAGTATTAATTCATTATGAAATATCAATAACATACCCAAGCGTTAATTACGGTGATATTTAATCGATACGGGAAACGTACGTCAGATTTCAATGAAGTAATTTGCAATTTTAATTGGTGCTGTAGATTTCAATTGAACTTTTTTGTCTAGCGAGGATGTTTATCTTTCCATTACCTTACTAGTCCTGATTAGTTTGAATCTTCTCAACGTTTTGAAAGGTTTAACACACCGCAATCGTTTAAGTTTAGAATGAAGTCGCTACTGATTTGAGAGGTGGTGAAATTGTTACGATATCAATACACGTTAATGCTTTTGCTGGTCTTCTGCGACAATATGCATTGTTAAAGTAACGACAGCGATCGCACATATCGTTAGCGGAATTGCTCTATTGCAGCAGTTGGATTCTTCGTTATATTAAAACATCAGGATGGTAAACTCATCTTGGTTGTTTTGAGTTTCATTACCGTTGCTGGATATGATTATTGCTTGACATGTTTTTAAGAATAAGTGGTAATGGTCAACAATTTGTGCGAGACTTCTCTACTCCCACGAACTGGGAGAGAACCGTTGTGGAGGGAGCATGTTGTTCCATAACAACTACAACCTAGTGCAATCTTATCCTTGAACAGCAAACAGCATCGGGAGCAACTGCCCATCTTGCGTGCTCTTTCAGTCGTTCTTTCCTTCACGTAGATCTTCACCTCTGGAGTAAGGTGACGTCGCAATAACGTGAGGAGCATTACACATGTTGAAAATAGTATAGACACTTAATTCAAAGCTTTTAAATTTGTATTTTACTGGAAGTCGTTTTGAGTTGCGCTAAAATACGATCGTCGATATCTTATCGACAAAAACACACTTTAAAAGTATTGAAGCCTATTGTAGCTTGTCAGCATTCATGTAATCGGGTTTCTGCAAGTTGAGTTGGAATTCTTTATACATGACTTAATTGCTGTTTGCCATGTAAATTCTT
>JAQGAS010000725.1:0-35628 GCA_034686365.1 Pachymerium ferrugineum | reverse complement strand
TTCAACGACTCCAGGTTTATGAAATTAGAAGTAAATAAGTAAAAAAGAGGAATTTCTGAATTGTTTTATATACATAATAGATGAAAATTTGGATACGTCTGGAGCGTTGAAAGCAATGCAAGCGAAAGTTGAGAAACAGTTATTGGACGTTGCAGAGAAAGTATCTTTTATTTTAATAGAACTTTTAATTAGAGGTAGTTATTGATCTTGCTTTTTAAAGAATACCGATGAAGAAGGAATTGACAAAAACAACTAAAACATTGAATAAAGTTAGGCAACAAATTCAAGGTATTCACATTAAAAAGTGTTAGTGCTTAGAATATATACTTTAACAATTTCTTCATTATATTTTTATGAACTCAAATGATATTCATTAGCTCTGCAAACTCTTGTCACTTGAGCTATTAGTTTCTTTTTCATCGTTCATACTTTTAGTTGTGGTTTTTGCTTAACGTGACTTTGCATTGATACGAAATCAAATCAATGCAAAGTCAAGCTTTCGGGCACAAAACTGTGTTCATAAATATTTGTGTAAAATAGCATAATTCCGCATAAGATGTATAAATTGTAATTAAAATTTAAAGTTGTTGAAGAGGAATCTAATGAAAAAGAAATCAAAATGGATAAAGTTGCAGAATCCAAAGATGAAATTGTCAAAGTTTAGGTTTCTTATGGTAATAAACGCCATCTTTAGTGATGGCATGGACTCATTGGGTCGCGACTGTTCTTTTGATACACGTGTACACGGTTTTTTCCTTATCAATTTACTTCTAGGCTTTTCATCGTCCAATAAATTCATTGAATTATTCGACTCATTGCGTGTGGTCTTCATTTCTGTCACGTTTGTTGGTAAATTTCCTTTTCTATCACAGCACCCAAACCCTAGAAAGGAGTAAATAGAAAATATTATACAACTTCAAAGCAAACAAAATACTTTTCAAAATCTTAATGTACTCAACTGTTTGCGGCAGCACTGAGTAAATGAAGAGACATGCTGCTGCCATGAGATTTACAGCACTGATCATCTTTGTTTCCAAACATTTCGAAATCACCATTCCTCAGCCACGGATGTTGCAAAGCTACAGTTGCCGATACCCGATCTTCGGCGTGCCATTTTATTAAATGTTTTACCAAGTCATGACCTCCAGGATACATTGTCCGCATTTTCATAACTCTTAAAAAAAAATTTTTTAAAATTGTTTTTGATAATTCCCTCATTTGCCTACCTCGGGTGATTAGTCTGTAAATTTTGTATATAACTCTTTCTGCTTTGTGCGCAAATTTCAAAGTCTTTACCAGACAACAATTTCCCTGTCATCATTTCAAAGATCGTAACTCCCGTACTCCAAATGTCTACTTTTGATAAATCAATCCCTCTGTCTTCAGGTGGCATAAAGGCCGGGCAGCCTAATATCAGGGGTTCACTCATATCATCACCTGTCCGCATGAACTCAAAATCCCCAATTTTGACATTCCAGTTCCTGAAATATTTATTATTTTTGATCATCAGTAATAACGAAATGAAAAAAAATTTTGTGATTTCATATTACTCGTCAAGAAAAACGTTGTCTGGTTTAAGATCCAAGTGATAAAAATTCTTGCAATGGAGATACTGTACACCAGCTAAAATTTGACGACACCATTTCTTCAGTAACTCTTCATGCGGTTTATTATCTTCAGTTATTTCGACTGCCGGTGTGAACCATGCTTCTTGAATCCAATCTAGAACTGTTAAATTTGGAGTGTAGGCCATTACGTAGTACACAAGATTTCGGTAGCTGTATTTTTCTTGCAACTGGATTTTAGGAGATAAAAAAAATTTGTAAGAAAAAAATGGAAGAGTTCTCAAACTTTTTTCAACTTACTCTCAGACAATTTGGATGATCAACTTGAGCCCATAAGCAATATTCTCCAATAGCAGTTTTTGGCCATCTTCCGCGATCACAGGCTTTGATAACAACTTGTTTTCCAGTTCTTTCATTCAGCACCAAAAAAACTACTCCTTCATACCCACGCCATAATTCATCTATAACTGTATAGCCGAAAATTTTAAGGAGTTTTATGTTTTGTCCAATTACATCATTAACTTTATCAAGTGAATTTTTTTTTACTTTTTTTACATTTGTCTGGGCCTTGGCCCGCATATTTTCAGATTAGGTGTCGCGTATCATTTTTCAAAAAATGGCCGCAGCACAAAATTCCACGCCACCAGGAGGAAATTATGTGCTATTGTTGATATTGACATTGCTAAATAATTGTTTGTGATCGTAACAATCATTGAACAAAATCATGCTCAACATGGCTGACACATGACATCTCAAGTCGGTTATTGAGAACAAAATTTAAAATTTTCTTTTCGCCGAAATTTGCCATTTTTACTTCATTCTTTAACATCGTTTAACAGAGGTGATTTTTACTGAACTATTGACGTCAGCCTAATGTCATTTCAAGAAGTTACTTTCTGAAACTTTTTACCCATAACCAATCCAAAATTCAATTTCCTGTCCTCCTTGCAAAGTCGATCAACTTCAGTGACAAATATAATGAATTTACCCATCGATATACCAGAATCAGCAAGCGCTCCAGTTACAACTGTAGGGGCTAATGATTCGACGGTTCAAAAATTGGAATGTAAATTAACACCAAGACACTGCAGTGCGCAACCAATTGTAGTACAAATTGAACACATCATCAGGCCTAAACCAAAAGCCACTGAAAAACCCCAATTTGGTGCCACTTTCAGTTCCTCACGCAAGAAATGCAAAAGTCCAGATCAGCAACATGAAGAAGATGCGAGGACATTGCCAACCGTCATTGACTTAAACAGTAGAGACGAAGAAATCACTGGTGCAAACACGCAAAATTCGTCTCCTGCTCCTTTGAAAACTGTTAACGAATCAACTCCATTGATTGATGATCCTCGACTTCAGTCTGGCGCTGATCAGCAGTTTCAAACGATGTCTTCAGTCAACTCTTCAATTGACGACGTTGCCCAGAGTTTGGCCAATATGCCATGGAGGCCACACTTGAGAGAAGATCCTTCTACTGAATACGAAGTTACGTGCTGTGGTTGGAAGAAAGTGAAGAAAAATAACTCGAAACTTGGTAATGGCCCGGTGACATTTCGACCTGCAATATTCAATTTCAATCCACCTGTTGAAAAAATAGAGGATCAAAATTCAGATGATTCTAATTGGCCACCGCAGATGACTGAAAGGATTCCACAAGCTGATTGTTATTGCGTTACCCACGAGGATAATACAGATCAATGGTTAAAGGAATGCATGTATCCACAAGAAAATTCTAACATGACCAATACTTGGTCAGAGGACTGTTATTGCCATCGATCAAAACCTGTGGTACGACTACCTGAGTTTGAACCAGAAGTGGACAGCCAGGAGATGAAAAGCTATTCTGAGTGTGCAATTCCAATAGTTGAGATCTGCAAGGACGATCCTAAAAGTTTGAAAAATGAGGTATTTATATATCCATTACAATTTTATACATAAGAAGTAAATGTACTCACTATTTTTCTTTCCTATATTACTAGAAGATTGAAGAAACTTCAATTACTACCCAGTGCACAGTTGGCCATTATGAAGTTCCTCTGTCAACTAAGAGTTACCACCTGCTGTGTGAGCAGTTACAAGAAAACCAGAAACAATGTGAACCTTTGTATCAAGAAGACTCGAATTTCCAAATGTCTCACGACGATTCGGGTGATTACATACGTCAAAGTCACTACCAACTAGAAAAAAATGCGATGTTTTTCAATAACTTATCAAATGACTCATCACTTGAAAGTAAAAGTGACAACCACCAGTCATTGACCAACTTCATATCGTCTGAATTGTCTCCAGAATCAATATTTTCGACAGAAGTACCAGCCAAGATAAGCCAACAGCGAGTGGAATTCCATCCAGACGTCTTGAAACGAGAATCTTCAACAACGCCAACCATGAGACCGTCATTAGAAATTATTCTTCCCCCTACGCCGCCACTGAGAGTTTCAAGAGTAGAATCAGAAGTGCTGACAGTGGATATTACTGATGACTTCTCTGAAGGTGAAGTAGGTGAAGGGGCTTTCAATATCTATTCTGATCACGCATTAGGATCAAAACTTGCTGAAAAAGTGATCAAAAAAGTGCACCCACCATCTCCTCCTGCCTCTAAAAAGAGTGAAACTTGCAGTGAGCCAGTAACATTGCAGTCCAAAACAAGATCAATATCTGCACATAGCGAACCACTATCAACAACAAATTCTGGTATTACAAGTCCAAGGTTGAAGATTATTCTTTCCCCAGCTGATTTGTGGAAAAAGGTGCCAAAGGATAGTCCTTCCCCTTCTGAAAAGCCCAGTGAGGAGATTTTAAGTCATACAAGACAGAAGTTTCGTTGCATTAAAAGTGGACGAGACTCCTCTGCTTTACCAGAAGTAGAGGAAGATAATGATTCCTTAGGAGCGTCCCCTAGCATCACACTCCCTCCGACACCCAAGAGAGGCACTCCTGAAGAACGAAGAAGTGAAACTCCATTAAGTGAATATCTAACACCATCTCCAAAATGTAAATCCATAAAGTCATCTCCAAATGGCAGTTACTTGAGAACTTCCAGCAAAGGCAGTCGGGAATTCTTTGAAACTCAGAGGTATCCAACACCGATGGAATTGCAGGATGCTCCCTCCATGTCAGTACCGCAGTTTCGCAGCGAAGCCACAGGAAGAAAGGAAACTCCAGAAGAATATGTTGAAACCTGCTGCAATAAGAACTGTAAATGCAAAAACGAAATTCCTCACTTTACAGTAGTGCCTCATTGTCCTGCTGAAGTTCCAATTTGTCCTGCTGAAGTTCCTCATTGTCCACCTGAAGTTCCGCATTGCCCTGCTGAGGTTCCACGTTGTCCTATTGAAGTACCTCGTTGTGCATATGAAGTTCCTTGCTGTATGGAAGAAGTTTCCCAATGCAGTGCACAAGTGCCCAAATGTTTTCAGTGGCATTTAGAAAGCAGCAGTGGGTATCCACATTCTCATGAATTTGAGGACATAACTTCAGGCATACCTGAATGTCATTGCCCTAATCAAACAGATAAATCTGAAAACAGCAGAAATGAAAAACTGCCTTCAGCAGCTATTGAGAACAACCACCCTAGTTTTCCACCTAACTCCCTTAACAAATGGCAACCTTATATTCAGTTGGAACCAGCTGTTCAAGAAAATGTCCCAGTTGTTTGCCAAGAGTTTAAAACTCAACACAACCAAACTGTTTACATATGCGAACCTATTGACGACCAACAAGAACTACACAGTCAAACTCTGCAAAATCCCTTTGAACAACGTCAGCCTGATCACTCAACACCATTACCAAAGCAAACATTCAACAATTGCACTGATCCTTCACGTGAAATAAGTAACTTTCTAAACTCGTGGCAAAATGGTTCTGCACCTAGGCCTACAACAATACCGAGTTCTTGGATTTCCCAAGAAAGTTACAACAAGCCATCTATGCCTCAATACCAATATGAAAAAATCCAGCCAATTGGTAGTTTAATTCACTCTTGTAATTACGTTTCACCACAAGAGCAATGTCCTCAAGAAACACAGTCACCTTGCAGACTTGTTAGTCACCAACCGTGCACTCCACCAATCAACTCTCAAAAGCCTTGTTGTATTGCCAACAATGAGAAACCAATCTTGAGAAAAGAATCTTCCTGGAAACTTACAACAAGGTCACCTCCAGTTGCAAAGAGTAAAAGAAAATTATTCAGACAGAAGTCGCCTGTGATTACTGTGTCTTGTGAAGGGAAAAAATCCAACACCAATTTAAATTCCTTAAGGAAACCTGAAAGTAGACGTTTGTCTCCTGAGTTGAAAAGTAAGTCACCAATCACTGAAGTTGAGCAAGAATTGTGTTTAGAAGAAGAAGATGCAGAGCATTTAAACATTGCTCCTGATAGTTCAGAGAAAAAATTCACATCTCCCAATATATTTCAACACAACTCTAACCATTCTCTATTGGATGAAGATCAACAAACCAACAAACCAAAGAGTATTGGTGATGGAAACACTCAAATCACCAAAATTCAAAGTCCAAGAAGTAGGAATGTTGGCAACTGGAAATGGCAACCTCAAGCAATTGTCACGTGCCCTAAAACCGTTAAAAACTCTGTTAAATCATGTCAGAAATCATCGATTAAGAAACAGATTCCAATACTAAGTCAGTTTAAGCAAACAGATTGCCAGGATAAAGTTAGCCAAACGCCTGCTGGGTGTCAATGCAGCTCACCAAATACAAGTGCTCAACAATCTCTCTCTCCAACAAGACAAATGACTCATGAATGTTCTGATGATGAAAAAAGAAAATTAAAGTCTCGGGATATTTCACATGCAAAGCAAGATACACGTAATGAACAAAGTGTTGAGGAAAGATACATTTCAATACCATTCTCTCAAATAATGGAATTTGGCCCCGCGATTCCTTTCAATGCAATGTCAAACAATTCTTTTGGTGATTCAGCTTCTGGGTTTTCAAGTACTCCAATGGCAGAAAATATATTGCGTTCAACTTTTCGAAGCCAACGATTAGCAGTTGCGGAAAGCCAACGATTAGCAGCTGCGGAAAGCCAACGATTAGCAGCTGCGGAAAGCCAACGATTAGCAGCTGCGGAATGCCAACCTGCGCAGACCATGGTACCATTGGCACGAGTTAATTATCGACCACCTCAGAGCACAAAACTGTCTTGTGCAGGAACAAATATACTGCCACAAGAAAGCAGCTCCCAATTCCAAAGGCAAGTTGTTCTACAAACTAGAGGGAAAACTCCAACTGTAACTCGAGAAATACAAGTCTCCATTGGTCAGTTTAAAACCTTTTCAGAGAAAGAAACGCAAACAGTGGAAGTAGTAGAAACACAAACATCAAGTTACATCCTAGATTCGCACTTCCGGTTTCCTAAAGAGACACAGACGTATACTATAAGCAGATCTATTGGAACAGAAACATCCGAAGTTGAACTGCCCTTCAACTTATCAACCATTAGAAGATTATTTGAAGACTCAAATGTCGATTGGCCACTGTCTTCAAATGCCAAAGAAGTTAAAAGTTACTCACTTCCAAGCAGCCCTTCCAAACAACGTCAATGTCATTGCAAAGTGCCTGCACCGAAAGATGCCGACACCATTACAGAACCAAAACTTTGCACAAAGATTAGCCGGCAAATGGTGCTGCCTTGCTGTCCATCTGAATCATCAAGAATCAAACCGAATGAAGAAAGATGGAGGTGTCAAAGAGATTTCCCAGAGACTTCAGTAGTAAAGCCGTGTGAAGATATTTGGGACTACAACAGAAAACCAATTGTGTCATGTTGTCCACCAGATTACCGAGAACTTCAATCAGTGGCAACAGAAACAGATGCTCCTGAAACCCAATCAGAAACCGCCAAAATTGAACATCAAATAAACCATGCATGTTCCCAATCAGGTTCAGTAGAAGTTGATGAGAGGCAAAACCGTAAAAAACCTCATCACATGCACAGGCACTGCTCCTACACATCAAAAGAACCATCAACAACTTCCTTAATACCCAATGACTTACCACCACATGCTAACTGTTGTTGGTATTGCCATAAACCATTTCTAAATAACAACACGCTTCTAAATGGAAACCCTTACATGAGAGCAAATCAATTACCCCCACAACCGTATGTTAGAGTTGCGCTCATACCTTTGCCGCCATGTGCACCCCGACATCAACTCGCATCCAGACTGATGCCACCAAATTACCCTCTCTATCACTACCCACACCAATGTTTTGACGACTATCAAATGAACGAATCTGCAACAAGCAGCGGGTCCAGTATGTCAAGTCGTGATCAAGGCAGAGCATATCTTAATCCTAGCAGACATCACGTGTGTGTAACTGAAGACAGGCACAAATTACACGGTCGACAGAATTATGAAATGTGTTCTTGTCAAGACCGTGAGTCAGAATTCTCTGAAACAGATTCCGGTTGCATTACACCAACTCCTTTTGACAATTCTGTTCAACAACATTCGAGTGCAGATGTTTACAATGAGACTTTCACTTACACTCAACCGACTTATATCAACAATGGTTTTAACCAATCGGAAGAAGAAGTTATCATCTCTCCAGAGGAGCTGATATACATGGATGCAGTAGAAGCAGATCTTCATCAAGACACAGACAAAACTGATGAACCAGAAGAAGCATTGAGACGCACTTGTTCAGTACCAAAATGTGATTACACTCAAGAAGAAATAGTGAAACACTTGTGTGAAAAACTTCACAGCTGCAGATGTTCAGTTGAACGGTTGGACCAACAACCAGCCATGCAAAAACTCTGCACACCACCATTCCTCTCTACATCACCACCTCTTGCTCATGCAGTGACCACGTCTCAGTCTTTACCAACTGAATTTGAACAAGAAGTGAAAGGGGCACGACCAACACGTGCAAAGAAATCACCAAGACATAAAAGTCCAGTGATGGACATACTGAATACTAAATTCGCAATTGATGTTGCAAGTAGTCGTTTGCATGCGAACTCTTCTGTGTCTGAACCAGTTATTTATGGATTTCAACAACCGACCGAAGGTTCACCGGTAACTAAAAAACGATGGTGTCATCATAGATTGGGAACGAATGTTGGGCCATGTTCTGAGACTGCAAATAACATGCCAGAAGAAAGACCTATTTCTTGCATGGATTACAAACCGTCTACAAGTCCTAAGTTGAAGTATGCTTGCTCAGTGTCGACTTTCAACTCTTCAGCAAGTTCGCAAGGGGATCGCAATCCAGAGTGTGACAAGTCACAGTCCAGTAAAAATACGTCTCCTGATAACCAAGTTGTTGAAGATGATGTACTAAAAGTTGAGTCCAATTCTGATTTTGAGTCTGGTGGCAGTCCAAGACCTGAATAAATATTTAGAAAGATTTTAGAATTGCTTAAAAAAAAAAAAAAAAAAAACGCGATTGATGTCAGTGTTGTTTCAAAATTTTTATTGTTGTATAACTCAAAATACCATAAATAAAGCACGTACAGATTGAAAATCTAGTATACTCATTTAACAATTCTTAAGTTTGCCATTTGGTATACTAGGAGATAAGTAAAACAAGTTTTACTCAAGGAAGTCGCTTTGGTAGTTCTAATAATGGCCGCAGTTCTAACAATGGTGGCGCGTCGGTATTACCAGGTGGATTTATTTCCGGTTCCCCCTGGCAGTACCGACGCACCACCATTGTTAGAACTACCAAAGCGACTTCGCCCCATTGTTGCATTTTGTTGCGTATTGGTTAAGAATGACTCTGCCAGTTTATTCCAATGTCTTAAGACTAAGTGGAATAACGTTTACAGAATCTTATTCAATTCTCATCAAAATTGTCCCGTGATCTTTGCTTAATATGTCTTACTTGGTGTTTATTTTGGAAATTACTGAGCTCAGTACAAATTTTCCCAAGTAAGTCTGCATAAATGCGATCTAACATAATTTTCTAAAAATTCTGTTTGAAAAGGTAGCCAGTAATCAACCAATGCGGAGACTTTCTTGCAGGCAGTACATCTGTGTTTACAGTAAAAAGTATTGAAAGACAATTTTAAACAGTTAATAAGAGTTAGTTTTGTGCAGAAGCCAAACATTCAATCATGGAATCTCGTAATGAATCTCATCGGTTTATGAAGACAAATAGTAGGTATCCGTTTGTTCTGAAAGGAAGATTGAGACGAAGCATGAAACCCGTACGTAAAAGATTTTACTTTATAATGTAATTGATTGGAGTTAGAAATTTTTTTTTCTAGACTGCGAATGTTAAAACACAATCAAATTCGGATCCGTCTAAAGTCGACTATGATTTCTTTTCCCAAGAAATTCAAATTCGTTCGAGTGCGGAAGCCGATGTCAATCAGTCGCAGGACTCCGTCTACGAAAAGTCACTTCTTTCGCAAACGATGATGACCCTACGACGCTATCCACCGGAACTTGTCATTTCGTTCGCTTTGCTGATTCTTCTGGGTGGCTACATCCTCCTTTTGAACGCATTCAAGGCGTACGGGAGTCCTGCGATATCTCGATTCATTGGCAATCAAACAAAACTGCCCGATTTCACTTTGCCCAATTTCGAGGATTTGATGCGACACGATTTCAAACTTCATTAACTAATGTTTTATTTGGCAATCATTTGAATATGTAAAAAATTGTTGGGGAAAAAAAATAAATCACTTTTGTGCACAGTTTACTTCATTTTTTTTAAAACCGAGAACAAACTCATTGCATATTTAGGTACAAATATCAAAGTTTCATTGGTAAACTTTCGGCTTTGACGGTTTCTGGCAGATAGCCTATTGTCTTGAGCTCATTGTCTGCGCGTGCAGTGTTGTAATAATGCACTAATGACGTCATTCGTGGTAACTACGAGCTGAGTTGTTGCCATAGCTTACCCCATTGGGGAGAATAACGGGGGGAAGTCTGAAGCCATTTTCAGTTTTTTAGTTAAATTCACCTCCAAAAAAAAAAAAACCTCATCGCAGTTTCATTCTGACCCTGTCTTTTAAAAGTATCAGTAATGTCACCGTAATCCCATTAGAAAATATTTCAACAAAATTGACAGAACCCAACATACACATTCTTCTGAAATTGTGGAATATAGAAATCCACCAAAATGTGCACAATTCAGAGTAAGTGAAGTTGTATAATCAATTAGTCACTAACTTCCACTTAAAGTAGTATTTACTAAATGGTTAAATTGGCGTAAAAAGGCTTAAAAAAACAAAAAGAATTGAAACTGTTCTATTTCAAACACCACCTAATGGCAAAATTGAAGTTGAAAAACATTTTTCATTTTTTTTCTAGTTGATAAACCCCACTGCCCAGATGTTTTGGTGGCCACATTGGACGAAATTCGCTTGCATCATTTCACCGTTAGTGGTGACATGATGGACGAAATGCGAATTCAAGGCCAGTTCACTGACATCTCCCTTGCTTGTGGATCTAAAGTTTTTTCTGCTCACAAAGCTATTTTGTGCGGAAGCAGTCCGTATTTCAAAGAACTTCTCAGTGGAGACCAAAGAGATGAAAACAGTATTGAATTGGAAGGTGTTGATCCTGAACCAATGGAGGAACTCTTGCATTTCATGTACACCGGCTACTTGACAGTTAACTCTGAAGAGAAGGACAGACTGAAAGCTGTTTTGTTTGTGTCTGACTTCCTTCAAATGCGAGAAGTTTGCGATTTCTGTTGTTGCCAGGTACGGGCTAATTGAAGTGTTATACCCAGCATTGCTAAATACAAATAATTTTTACTATTAGGTACTACAAGGTATGTCAATGCAATCATTCCTGGAAGCTTGGGATATTGCCAACACTACCAATAACGAAGAAATGGAATGTGAAGTTATCAAATTCTTAGGTCGTAACTTTCGAACCCTTCACAAAGCCAAAGAATTTCCTGAACTTAGCTTGGAACGAATGTGTGCCCTTTTAACTTGCTCTACTCTTACAGTCCCATCTCAGGACACCGTTCTTCGAGCAGTTCTTACTTGGCTCAAACATCAAGACAAAGAATGTATTGACACCTACCTTTTAACTCTTCTTCCTCTAATTAAGTTCCAAGATGTCTCCCTCGAATGTCTGCAAGAGCTTTTGGAAGAAGATCCCTTGGTCTGCGATTACCCAGAACTTGAACGTAGCATAACGCGAGCTATTTCTCTCCGCTTTCTCAAAGGCCGCATTTGTAACCGTGGCGAAGATAACTTCCAGCCGATGGTGGCGCTCGTTGTTCAGATGAAAGATAACAGTCTAGTAATGTTGCGGTACGACATTAAAAAAGGCATCTGGTTAAATCCAGAACGACTACCCTTACCTAAACTTCAGCGATACGAGTTAATTCCCCGAGTTGTTTCGGTCCAAGACTGTAAGGTTTATATCATTGGGGGCCGGGCTGCAGGGAACTGTTTGGCTTCGGTCTACATGTATAATACGGCCACAAAAACCATTCACACGGGTCGAAATATGTTCAATCCAAGAGCTGGTCATGGCGTTTGCAATTTAAATGGTTCACTTTATGTCGCTGGTGGATTCAATTCATGCGGATATATTCACTGCGTTGAAAGATACGAACCGGAAGACGATCACTGGACCTCCCTGGCGCCATTGAGTGAAACTAAAGTAGGAATCGCCTTAGCTGCATTAAACGATCGTTTGTATTGCGTTGGTGGTTGGGATGGAGAACGAGGTCTGACATCAGTTGAGTGTTATGACCCAGCTGTAAACCAGTGGACCCGCGTTGCATGTTTACCCACGAAGAGATACGGTGTGGGTGCCGCAGGGGTTGACGGGAGGTTGTTTGTAATGGGTGGTAGAGAGGATACTGATAAATGGGTTACCAGAGATGCTATGTTGGTGTACGATCCAAGTACTGATCGTTGGTGTGCAACGGATACTAATGTTCCGTTCTGCCCCGATGAGTATTTTATGGTTGTTTGGAAACAACAGATTTGGCTGGCCAGTTTTAAGGGAAAACAGTTGTTGAGCTACGATTCGGTGAAGGATCAGATGATCAGACCGGAGCAAGCCAGTTACTTGAGAGATTGCTGGGGACCCTTGGGTATTGTCATGTTAAATAAGAATATCTAAGTGTTTTGGATTTTAGTCTATTGAGATTCTGTGTTACAACTTACCAACTAAATTTTTTTGTAGGAAAATTTGAAATTTTTTGGAGGGTTAATGTTGTCTGTTAATTTGTCTTCACTTGTCTGAAATGTAAATCAAAAATTATTCAATGAAAACTGTAAAACTGTATTATGAAAACTTAACTTTCGTGAGGTTTTCATGTCTGAAAAATAAAATTAGTTTGTGATGAATGAAATACGCGATTGATAATTACATCACGCCTGAAATAGTATGAACAGTAAATTAGGAGTGAAAAATTTCCAAAACTTAGAAAAAGTTGCAAGTCACTTTTACACTATTTAATACTTTTTGAAAATATACAATTTTTTGATTCGAGTATTTAAAAACAGTAATAAATGTTCCCATATAGCCATCAGTAAATTTTTAATAGAAACTTTCTTAATACCTTAGGTCTGCCAGAAAGTTGATAAATCTTTTTTTATAACCAATGCTGTTTTTAAATTTTAAAGAAGAAGAACCATCACAAGACATGTTGAAGTTGGTGCTTATCTCTGTAAAAGTACCATTTTACAGATTGAAGATATACTACAGATAGAAGAATATGCTTAAAATATATTCTTTTTGTAATCAAAATATTATAAACTGATTAAAGTAAACAAAATATTCCAATTTTGCAATTTTTTAATTATTTCGTGATTAGAACTTCTTCCATTTTCAATTTTTTTTTAAAAACATTTTTCACAATAGACTAATGTACGACAAATTTGGTGGTCACCTTCAATTAAACAAACCCAAATTTTCCAAAATATAAAAACCATAAAAGGTGTTAAAATGAAAAATTATTACTAAATATGGCTCCCTAATGAAGACAACATGCTTGTAAAAAGACTGTGTCTTTTCTCCGTCTGGTGGTCTTGCAAATCTTTATAAAAAGCAGTTGAAGTCAGATCAATATCATTCGCACCACCACCTGATTTGGATGACGAACCTTTGGTTTTTCTCAAAGACGTAAATCTCTTGTGGGTCAATTCTTGCAAAGCAGCGCTTTGTTGAGAAACTTCATCCTCCAAAGCCGCAATCCGGGCTTCATATTCGATTATTTTGGCTGTTTTTTCGGCTTCTCTTCTTGCTGCTGCCTTGTTTAATCGAATTCCTTCCGTTACCAAAAAGGTGGAGCCAATTATCATGATCAATCCTTCCGCCCAAATTGCTGCTCCAAGTTCTGTAGCTTCAACATCGCTCAATCTCGGGATTTTTCTTGGTCTTTGTAAATCTAGTGTACTCATTTTCCATCTGACGTCAAACCAATGATAAACTAAAAACAATATAATTCATTTTGTAAATGGAATGTCAATAATTTTAAAGGTTTTGATTACTTTGTGCAGGGGGCATAATTACATATCTTGTCAAAAGTTGGCTTTGTTTTGATGTTCTCATAATCATCATATTGAAAGGCCGGGAAACTCGAGTTGTGAATAACACTGCCATTTTAAGAAGAGGGAATAAGGGAGCCATGTTGAAATTTCGAAATTTTGCTTTAAACTGAATGAACTGAAATAATAAACTCGTGATGGCATCGCGCGTGGTATACTACGATAGCTCCGTCTATTATTAGAAACGAAGGTAATAAATTTAAAACTGTATTTCAAACCAATAATCTTTCTTAAAAATTTAGAAGTGTGTCGTAACGTAATTTCGAAAATTTTGGAATAGAAAAAATTTAAAACAGAAGTACTATTTTCTGCCATCAGATGTCGCTAACAACTCAAAATGGATCCTCGCGAAGTAAACAAACTTACCACGTTATGTGCATCGCTCTTTTTCTTACCATTAATCTATGCCACATTAAACGTTGACGAGTTCAATGCAGTTAATTATGCAGTAGACATTCTTAAAAAACCCGTTTTAAGCGGACAGGTGAACATCAACTCCTAGAAAAACGAAATTTATAACATCAAATATAATAATGACGTGTATTAAAACTTACAGGCTGCTTCCGTATCGGTGATGTATTTAAAATCGCGGTATGGCCAAGAATATCAATGTTCACTACCCGGCATTGACTTCACAAACGAAGATTGGCGTACAAACGATGATCCACTGTCAACAAACGCTGACATTGCAAATCTGTTAAGGCCTTTAGAACAAGAACCGTGTTTACTCAAAGTACAATCTGAAATAAATAGATTTTTAAACCGTTTAAAATATTAATAAAAATTTTTTTCATAGATTAAAGATTGGTGGACGTATGAATTTTGTTACGGCAAAGTCATAAGACAGTATCACCTTGAAGGTTCAAAACACTCTTAAAATAATTAAAGTTTCCACTTCTGAATTAGTTTTCCGTGTTCACAGATAGTAAAATAGTAAGTCCTGAGATTATTTTAGGATACTACGAGTCTGAGTACGACTGGAATAATGAAACTCAAGCAGAAAACGCTAAGAATCGATTACAACGATACCATAGTCAATATTATGTAAACGGGACAAAGTGTGACGTAACAGGGGAGCTGAGAAGAACGGAAGTTAGGGTACTAAAGACATACATTTCTATAATAAATTTTTCGGACTAAAAAATGGTTTCAGTTTCTTTGCGAGGAGGGTGCTGGGTATATCGCAAGAGTTGATGAACCGGAATCTTGTCGATACGTGTTAACGATACACACGTCGCATGTATGTCATCATCCATACTTAAAACCAGTACCCAATAATAAACCACAGCCTGTTTCGTGTAATCCCGTGCTCTCACCTGATGAGTATGAGGCTTACCTGCAACATGAAGAGGGTATGAAATAAACTACTTTTAATATTA
This sequence comes from Pachymerium ferrugineum, assembly GCA_034686365.1. NCBI lineage: Eukaryota > Metazoa > Arthropoda > Chilopoda > Geophilomorpha > Geophilidae > Pachymerium > Pachymerium ferrugineum. The sequence goes on along the minus strand of JAQGAS010000725.1, from coordinate 20,176 downwards.
ATTAGTTAATGTGAATAATCTTTCGGTTTTATAGAAGTTGAACGTTTGGCGAAAGAAAAAAGAATGGAGTGGTTGAGTAAACAAGAGGAGCGTCTAGAACAGGCAAAAGAGCAGAGAGAATTGGAGAAAGCTCTGGAAGAAGCCAAAGAGAAAAATGAAAAAGAAGTAAATAAAGAAGGCGAAACTACGGTTGAAGATGTCACTGTTGACGAGAAAACTGAGAAAGATGATTCAACGACTCCAGGTTTATGAAATTAGAAGTAAATAAGTAAAAAAGAGGAATTTCTGAATTGTTTTATATACATAACAGATGAAAATTTGGATACGTCTGGAGCGTTGAAAGCAATGCAAGCGAAAATTGAGAAACAGTTATTGGACATTGCAGAGAAAGTATCTTTTATTTTAATTGAACTTTTAATAAGAGGTAGTTATTTATCTTGTATTTTAAAGGATACCGATGAAGTACCGATGGATGATACTAGGAAAGATGCTTTTATGAAATTAGCAAGCACTTTGAACAGCCTATTAAAAAAATTGGATCAAGCAGAAAAAGATATTACACAAACAACTAAAACATTGGATAAAGTTAGGCAACAAATTCAAGGTATTCATTGAAAAGTGTTAGTGCTTAGAATATATACTTTAACAATTTAAAGGTGTAGAAGAGGAATCTAATAAAGAAGAAACCAAAACGGATGAAGTCGCAGAATCCAAAGATGAAAGAGTCAAAGTTAGAGTTTCTTATGGCAATAAACGTCGTCTTAGGGCATTGAAAGAAAAAGAAATTGACGCGGACCAAAGAGCTGGAATAGAAAGTGCCATAAAAAATAAACTACAAGAATCCGGCCTTGACACGAATGGTTAATCGGGTTAAAATTTAGTAATGGGACTAGATTTAAGTAAATTATTTTATAGGAAGACGAATTCAAGTGAAAATAATAGCAGCAGAGTATGATGGGAATTCAGAAGACGAAGACGTTCACGTTTTAACAGATGAAGAAACCAAACATTTTCAAAGACTTATAATCACCTTTTTGGCGGGCAATCAAGAAGCAGCTGATGAGATGGAGAAGCAGAGAAGCCTGGAAGAAAATTACCGTTTCGTGTGGGGCAATTCCAAAGGGTCAAAAACTGTTGACGAAGATGATGATTAATTATTTTTTTCTGTTTGTTACTTGTTTGGTTTTAATTTATTAAAAAGAGTTCAAGAGATCGTTCCAAAATGAATATTTTTTTTTTCCTGAAAAAACTTGGGGTGTAAAAATTCACATATTACTTGAAAAGAGTTTCATTTTTATGTTGTGCTGCAATTGGACAAAAAAAAAAATTGAGAAAAAATGATTTAACAAAAAATATATTTTTTCCAAATATTCTTATCAACGAAGTAAAAAAGAAAAAGAAAAAAAAAAAAGGATGGAAACAAACTTAAAAACCCAGCTATTTGCACCACTCCACCAGAAACAATAATATTTTTTCTCGTGCTCGTTCTTCTTCACGAACTACAGGCACCTGGTGATTCACTCAATGGAAAGTTTAAAAATTGTTAAATTCTAATGCCGCTCAATGCGTCTCCCTTTCACAACTTGTGGCCGGTTTCGTATTGTCCCTTTCCTTCGTTTGTTTGTCTGGAAAAATAAAACTCGTGTTATAATGAACTGTTTTTGCAGTTATTGTTTTGTTCCCATTACTTTTCTTGAGACAAAAGTTTTTTTACGCTTGATAGCGCGTTCAATGGATGCAATTCGAGGTCGATTTTCGAGTTTTTTAACTCTGTATATTCGCACTAGCCAATGTTCAGTAGTGTACGCCTCTTCCAAGTGAACTAAATCGAACTCCTTGTTTCCTATCACTGCGTTTCGGGTTCGATCAAATCCAGCAGGTGCTCGGAAATCCAACTGTAAAGTTATAATTAAGTTTTGAATACATGTCTTAAGAATGATCGTCCCCGTCCCCAGCAATACAACAAAGTCTTTCCAACCAATAGAACGAAAGCAGTTCACTGTATTGTAATTGGATGAAAGCATTATACTAGTTAAGCTCTATTGGCTAGAAGAATTAAACTAATTAAATGTCATTGGTCAGAAGCATTATGCTACTTCAACTTCATTGGTCATAAGCACTATACTAGTTAAATGTCATTGGTCAGAAGCATTATACTAGTTAAATTAAAGACAATAAGCTCTCTAAATTATTCGCTAATATTTACCTTCAGTTCACCAAAGCGGTAATAACTGAGTTTGTACATTAAGCAATTAAGAAGCACTGGAGACCCTTCAGCATCCACTCGGAATTCTCCACGCTCAGTGAAATAATCGCTTTCCTACAACACAAAATAAATAAAACTTGGCGATTTTCAAGTTAAAATGACAACATTACTCGAATGTCTTTTGGATGTTCTCCTTCAGCAATGCGCACCATCCATAAAAATTTATTAATATCATCACCCGAGAAACCAATTACACCACCAAAAATGACTAGAACGTAATCAACATCGAGCATCTTCATTATTTCATAAGCTGCCGATTCGTTTGATGCCATTGCTTTACCAACCTGCGTATAAAATAAATACATTTTACATTTTTTCTCCTCTTTCACCTTCTCCTCATTTACCAACGCAATGTGGCTATTATTCCAAGTGTTATTATCAACTAACGTTGTTCTATTTCCCATTCCTGCTATTTGATACCCATAATCCCACCAACTCATAACACGAGAATGATCAGGAGTGTTTTGAGATAACCAATAATAAGCTTCTCGGAAATCGTCCAAAATTGTACGTGATCTGCAAAATAAAATTTACATGTTTAATCATCAATAACGTTTCCCCCCTCCAAAATTAACCGTACCCATCTTGTCCGTACGAAGCTAGCACAATACTAGGACTGGAATAAGCATTACTAGTGACCCATGTCGAATGTACAACAAATAACATGAGCATCATCAACACTGCAACGACTACAATACTACGTATATTTGTTCCTAAACTTGTACTTTCTCTCACCGGTTCATGTTTCAATTTACGAATTTTTCCTGCCTGAAAATAAAAATCTTAATTCTTTAAACTAATTTTATCATTTTTTTTATATAGATGACTAGACCTTATCATAAAGCGTCTTCCCACTTTTCTTATCATCTTCACTGTCCTCATCTGAAATGTGATCATTTCGTTTGGGCGAATCCTCTTCTTTTAAATACAACTCGAATAAATGTGAGAAACCAATAGCACTTAATACGCAAACAACAGGAGTGAGTGTTAACATGAGACGAACCATAACACCAGCAAAGTACACAGCGCTTACGGCGTACAAAATAACTGAAATTAAGAAATTTGTATTTTTTAAGATCTAGTTCGAAATGTATTTTCTCTGAAATTTCAAGTTCTATAAATCAGTAAGTTAAACAAAATCTATTTTAAAATTAGTTTAAAATTAGGGGGTACTAACAAGTATAAGTTTATAGATTTAAAATTCCATGTTGGAGAATGTTAAATATCGATCTTTTATCGAATATATATATTGATTTTACTATGATTTAGTCGATTTTCTATCAATTTTTTTTTAGATGTGTATATATATATAAAATTCCATTTAGAGAATGGTGAATATCGATCTTTTATCGAATATATATATTGATTTTACTATGATTTAGTCGATTTTCTATCAATTTCCTTTAGATTTGTATGGGGAGGGGGGGAGTCACCAGACAGCAACATTGCTTAACGATTTTTAAACCCGAAAAAACAAATTTTCACTTAAAATGTCTACTCACTGAATACTCGTTCGTCATTAATATTTTTAATGCAGTACCACAACCCTACTGGGAATGTGGCAACGTGAACGTGGAGATCGAAAAAGAACGAAAACCAAGTTGTTGGTTGATGTTCAGAAACGGATGCTATAATCGGAATATGAATTTTGGCATATCCTGTATCCCATAATGAGTAGAAACGACCGCTCCAAGGTGCAATATAACCTGTAAATCCATTGCCACACTTTAATTTCATCTCGTAATTTTCATTCAAAAAATTAAAATAACCTGCATAAGTAAGAGCAACAACTGCTAAAAACACAACACCTGACGCAGCAATCAAACCCATCCAAAAAATGGTTTTGAACTCAGATTTAGATAGAAAAGACTGCAAATATTTCAAAGCGCCAACCACTTGAATGAGAACGAACACACCTGAAATTTATAACTTCTCATTAGTTTTATGTCAGGAAATCGTAAAATTTCTACCTACCAGCTGACGCCATATGTTCACTCGTTCGTACCGGCTGAAAACCGACAAAAGGAATTTGCATTGACAACAGGAGACCCAAAATGTAAAACGTTGTGTATGCTGCAAATTCATTAAAAACGTAGTTATTTTTAGAGAATCGAATCATTCTTAAAATTATTTTACCAACGTAGATTCTTTGTGAAAAACGTCCCATTAAAAGAAGTACGAACACGTGTAATGGAATTAAATTAATAATGAATACATATCCTCCCCATGCGGAAACCTGCGTGAAAATAATTTCCTGGTATAATTCAATTTCATTTTAAAATAATAAAATTTTAGTAAAGAATTGACATGTACATTTGTGTCATATCTATGCACAAACAAATGTTTCTCATCATTACGTACGTGTCAATTTTTTTCTAATGGAGAAACAAAACACGTTCATTTTTAATGTAATATCAATTCACCATGTAGAAATAAGATAAAGAAGCCATGGCTGCCCAATAAACAGACCCTTGCTTAACTGCTTTTACCTGCAAATGAGGAAAAAAAAATCAATCATCCATTAATGACAAAGACAATATTTATTCTACACTCTACCCAAATATAATAGGTAAACATCAAGGCAAAAATGGCTATCCCTTCATTATCGTAACTTCCAGCGACGGAACGGCTAATGTAGCCTGGAACTGTTTAGAAAAAACCAATTAACACTTGCATTTTGAAATAAAAGTGTTAAAATACCAATCGCAATAAAGCAGGCAGCGAAAAGCCCCGCACCGGGTGACCAAAGCTCTTTAGTTAAAAAATAAGTAGACAAAGCTGTAAGTCCACTAAAAATCGGTGCTAAGAAAACACAGATGTCTCTTATATGGACAGGAATATTGAACGTTTGCAGAATATAATGAATCGAACCAGACGTTATCATCAACCCCGGATACACCTTTAATAAAAGTAATTTATTTTAATAGTAGTAATCAATGAAATTAAAAATTTTCGCTCTTTACAGTTCCTCCCACAATTCGTCCCAATGGATACCAAGCTCGCTCATCAAACCAATTTAGAAAATTATAGAATCCATGTTGAACCATATAATGGGTGGCTCGGTAATTAAACCTGTTAGATGAGGTAAAAAAAAAATTATGTTTACAGATTCGAAGACGTGCACATGAAGGTTGTTTTTGCATTACCATGGATCAAATTCGTGAATGATGCTTTCGAAACGAATTACTGCGAATAAACGTGAGCTGAAACCCGCTATCCATGCTAATGCTAAGACTGAAAATGTGATTAAACTTTTCCATCCTCCGGGATTTGCGATTGAGGATTTTATGTCCATTTTCTTGCCACCGGTTGCCGCCATTGACTCCACGCTGGACACGTTGGATTCAGCAGCCAATCGGAGAGCGACAACTGCTTAGTTCGACCTTTGACTTCAAAGATGTTTGAAATAATTTACGTCAATGTTAAAACAGAACCTCTAGTAACTAAATTTGTGGAAATAAATTGTTTTAAGAGGGTTTAAACTGAATGGGGTTTTATAGTTCGAGGTAACGTGCTTGCTGTATCGTTGGAACTTCTTTTGTGTTTACACTGTTGAAATGTAGAATGCTTTTAATATAGCGATTTGAGACTGTCTGACGTCACAATATTTTAACCTACTTCCAGAATTGTGATACTTGTCTGAATTTATATTGCTATCATACATAAAAAAATTTGTGTTCAACTTCTTTTTGAAAGTCTTTTATATGTCTGGTTTAAACTTTTTCAGTACCTTTCAAACTTTTAGTTCAGTAACACTGCTTTTAATTTCTCCCGCAAGAGGGGAGCACCTTGCGGGGCTCGTTCTATCTAATCTATCTAATCTAATCTAATCTAATCTATTTTTATAGATTAATTTAGATTGTAAATATTTAAATTCCTCACATACATTTCCTTGTAAATAAACAAACGAAACAATACAAAAACCTAAATTGTATTCAATTTCTTTATTTTATAGTATGTATTTTTTTTTTCATAATTAAGTCCAAAATTATTTTGTACTGTCCTTTCACAGCTATTTGCATGTTAAAACTTTTAATTCCTACCGCAAGAGGGGGAAACTTTGCAGGTCTCATTTTTAGATTGAAATATTTAAATTCCTCACTTTTATGTATAAATGAACAATAAATATGAATGCATGTGAGGAATTTAATTTACAACTAGTAAAAAATTACAGAAATATCGAAAAAAGTATTCTTTCATCAATATTTTTTATTAATAATCTAATAAATCTTTATTCTTTATTACTGAGAATTCATAATATTAGCAACAACCTTTGTATCCGATTATACAATAAAAATCATCATGCAATTTCCTAACATAAAATCGTCTTATATTACTTACAAAGAAACTCAATCACAACAAAAAAGTTTTTACCTTTTATATATACATTATGAGAAAGGTATGAAAACTGGAATGTAATCATCATATGATCAATAAATGTTTTTAAAATTTCAGTAAGATATCAGCAATTTGTCAATTTTACGCATCAAGTGCCTTTGGGTTATTCAAGCAGAAAAGTATGTCAAATAGTTGCATTCAAAAAAAAAACTTTGGAATTGGCTGAAATTAAAGCTAGTAACATCATCAAAGATGTGAAAACTTATTTTTTGAATACAATTATTGTTCGAAAAGACAGAAAAGCAAGTGACAAGTCCATCAGTTGCAAAGGCCAGGAACCAAATGGAGATCGATATCCCCTTCTGCCCTCAGTCCTGACTGTAGTGAGTAAGAAAAGAAGAGGGAAAATAAAAAAAAAATAAAAAAGAAATTAGTTGCATAATTTAGAATAATTTAATCTGTAACAGTCTAAAATGACTAAGTAAAAGAAAGGGTGCATAGACTATACCGAAAGAGAAAATAAAGTGCTGTGCAAGTGCGAAAAATGAAAGAAATTATATAAAAAGTTTATGATCTATAAAGAAAAATACAGTTATATTTATAAACCAACATCAACTTTCAGAACAGGAAACTAAAATTTCTCTGTTCTTACTTCGAATTGCCAAAGATGCTCAAAATGGCCAGGAAAATGTTAATCACGTCCAAATAAAGTTGAATAGCTCCATAAATGTATTCTTCCGGTGACAATTCTTGACGGCGTCCACCAACAATCATTTGGGTATCATAAGCGAGGTACTATTGTTGCAACAAAAAATAAATTATGAAGCATTTAAAAATATATTTAAATGTGTTTACAAAACGTACTAGACTGAAAAGCAGAGCGATTAACGCCGAATAAACCAAGTTGAGAATTCTGTCTCGAAAGATGATTGCAAAAATTCCAAACAGAAATAAAACAATTGTAGCAATAAAGAGAAAACTGCTACACAAAGTGAAATCGAATTTGGTTTGAATTGCAAATAGGGAAATTCCAAGGCAAACTACAGCAGTGATAACGAACGAATAAAATACAATATTAACATCATGGTAACTCGATATCATTGCAACCATGTAGGTCAACGCAGCTGTCTGCAAAATAAAATTATATATAATTTAGTTAATAAGAAGTTATAGTACTTTTATACATATAAAGCTGCAATTTCAAACTAAAAGGTTTGTAGTAAACCTTTATTGCAAAATTTTAATTAACAAAGTTGCAAAACGTGAAATTTTAAAATATCATATCTAAAATTAATCATTTGAATTGCAGCTTTTAATTGAAAGTAAAAAAAAAAAACGGCAAGTCCTTACAAATATGCACAACATTATAATATTTGCAGGGTATTTACGCCTGTAAATAAAAAGCAAAATATTATTATTATATTTTATAAAATTCTTCCAATATTTACCTAACCGATGGGCAGCAAACCAACACAATGTACGTAACAAAAAAAGTAGCACTAGAATATATAGTTAAATAACGATTAGTTAGTCAACACAAAGTTGATTGAATATTTACTAAGAAACGAAGTAAATCCAGCGGTGGGTTTTAACAAAGTTTTGTGTAGGTTCACTGGAGAAATAATTATGAAAACAATATAATTTCTATTTAAACTAATCGGTGTGTGCTGGTTAACTTACTGGAATATAAATAATGCGACTATTCCAACAGTAAAGAGCATTTGACACATAAGGATCATATATACCTTGATAATAAATGCAAAATTATTATTAAAAAAATTATTTTTCAAATCACCATACTTTTCTAATAAACGCCATTCGAATGGCTTTCTCCGTAAAGCCTGCAGAAAACATATTTTGGTAGGGTTTATTATCTTCGGAATAACCGGGTTGAGTTGTCGTATACTCGGAATACGGTGGAGGTTCGGACGGTGGGGGAGGAGGTGCTGAGTATCCAAAAAAAAAAATAAATAAATAAATAAAAAAGTAGAAAATATTTATCTAGTAATTCAAACTTACCCGTTCCTGGATAACCGGGGTTTGAGTAGGTAAAATTAAATCCCGGCGGTGGTGCGCCTGCATCTCCTCCTGGGTAATTTGGCTGTGGCGGATAACCGGGTTGTGGTGGATAACCAGGTTGAGGGGGATAGCCAGGTTGTGTTGTTGGGTATCCAGGTTGTGGTGGATATGGAGCTGCATAGGCAGCGCCAGGTGGATACTGTGTACTCATCTTAACAGATATTACTCGAGCTTGAATGAGATAAAAAGATATCGCAAGTTATTCATGTTTGCCACACCTACAGGTTTACATTTTGTGTGGATTGTGGATTTATGGTGAAAAATAAAATGTTTGAATTAAATGTTAAGTTAATTTTGTGAGAATGTATAATCTAGCTGAGTGGTGATTGATTTTCATTCATTTTTTTATGAGATTTGTGTTATTTTGCGTGTCCCAGATTTTACTTTGGAGATTTACTTGGGAGATATGTGATTTTATATTAGATTTTATGAGGGGAAATTGGTTTGAGTGTGTTGGATTGTGTCAAATTACTTACGTATTCTTCTTACGTCTTATGGACACGTTATTCTTCGGGGAAAATGGCGGTAGTAAACAGAGAGTGAGACTGAAATATTAAAACCGGATACAGAATGTGCGATGTCAGTGATGTATTCGATACAAGTATCGACTTTTATTGTAAAATATCGAGTTTTTGAAATAAATAAAAAATAAAATAAAATAAAATAAATGACAGTTAAATTGGTACACAAATTTTTAGAAGAATAACAGTATTACGCCCAAAGTTTTTGCGTACTCCGAACTGCATCTCTAACGTCATTTTGATTAGCATATTTAAAAATGACGTCATTAAAATGTGGAACAAGAAGGGCAGAATTTGCACTATTACGTAACAAATCATATGTTCGTGCTTCATATGACTATTACGGTAGCTCATACATAACGGATAAAACTCGCCCCAAGTATTAATCACTGAACAAGTCTTTGCAAAAGAACGAATTTTTTTTAATGAATGAAAATAATGTTTAGTTTGAAATTATTCTACATTAATTTTTCTCTCATTAATTCCAGTATTTATAAACTAAACCCATACCAACCGGCTGTGGCAGCTTCAGACGTCTCGTGAGGATGCCATAACGCATTAAATTTCATATCCAAAGGAATATCCCTAAATGTGGCGGAATTTAATTTATTTCTGTCCATGTTGATTATTTGGCTAAAATTTACCAATCTCAACACGAAGACACTTGTCCTCAAATAATTTAGAATAATTTAACCAGTTAACAGTTTAAAATGACTAAATAAAAGAAAAGGTGCATAGACTATACCAAAAAAGAAAATAAAGTGCTGTGCAAGTGCACAAAATACAAAAATATATAAAGATTTTATGATCTATAAAGAAAAATACAGTTATATTTACAAACCAACACCAACTTTCAGAACAGGAAACTAAAATTTCTCTGTTCTTCTTTCGAATTGCCAAAGATGCTCAAAATGGCAAATAAACTTGAATAGCTCCATAAATATACTCTTCCGGTGACAATTCTCGACGGCGTCCACGAACAATCATTTGGGTGTTATAAGCGAGGTACTATTGTTGCAACAAAAAATAAATTATTAAGCATTTAAATGTATATCGAAATCTATTTACAAACGTACTAGACTGAGAAGCAGTGCGATTAAAGCAGAATAAAATAAGTTGAGAATTCTGTCTCGAAAGATGATCGCAAAAAATAAAAACGTAAATAAAACAATTGTAGCAATGAATACAAAACTGCTGTACAAAGTGAAATCGAATTTGGTTTGAATTGGAAATAGGGAAACTCCAAGGCAAACTACAGCAGTGATAACGAACGAATAAAATGCAATATTAACATCGTAGTAACTCGATATCATTGCAACCATGAAGGTCAACGCCACTGTCTGCAAAAGAATAAATTATAAAATAAGTTATAGTTATTTTATATATAAGCTGCAATTTCAAAGTAAACGGTTTGTAATTAACCTTCATTGCAAATTTCAAAAACGTAATTAAAAAGTTTTACAGTTTTCAATTTTCCAACTTTTTGTACGTTTCGGGGGGGGGGGTGAAAATAGTTTGAATGTGTGCTGAACTGAGTTTATATTCTAAGATTTTAAAGATGCAAAACTTGGAATTTTAAATATCACATCTAAAATCAATCATTTGAATTGCAGCTTTTAATTGAATGTATGAAAATAAGAGGCAAGTCCTTACAAATATGCAAAACATTATAATATTTGCAGGGAATTTACGTCTGCAAATAAAAAGCCAAAATATTATTTTATTTAATAAAATTCTTCCAAATTTACCTATCGGATGAGCGCCAAATCAACACAACGCACGTAAGAATAAAAATAGGACTAGAATAAGTAGTTAAATAACGATTACTTAGTCAACACAAAGTTGATTGAATATTTACTAAGAAAGGATGTAAACCCAGCGGTGGGTTTTAACAAAGTTTTGTATAAGTGGACTGAAAAAATAATTATGAAAACAATATAATTTCTATTTAAACTAATCGGTATATGCTGGTTAACTTACTGGAATATAAATAATGCGACTATTCCAACAGTAAAGAGCATTTGACACATAAGAGTCATATATACCTTGATAACAAATGCAAAATTATTATAAAAGAATAATTTTTCAAATCACCATACTTTTCTAATAAACGCCATTCGAATGGCTTTCTCCGTAAACGCTCCAGAAAACACATTTTGGTAGGGTTTATTATCTTCGGTGTAACCGGGTTGAGTTGTATACTCGGAATACGGTGGAGGTTCAGACGGTGGGGGAGGAGGTGCTGAGTATCCAAAAAAAAAAAATAAATTTATAAACAAGTAGAAAATATTTATCTAGTAATTCCAACTTACCCGTTGCTGGATAAGCGGGGTTTGAGTAGTTAAAAATAATTCCCGGCGGTGGTGCGCCTGCAACTCCTCCCAGGTAATTTGGCTGTGGTGGATAACCAGGTTGTGGCGGATAACCAGGTTGAGGGGGAAAGCCAGGTTGTGTTGTTGGGTACCCAAGTTGTGGTGGATACGGAGCTGCATAGCCAGCACCAGGTGGATATTGTGTCGTCATCTTAACAGATTACTCGACCTTGAATGAGAAAAAAGAAATCGCAAGTTATTCATGTTCGCCACACCCACAGTTTTACATTTTGTGTGATTTGTGGAATTATGGCGTAAAATAAAATGTTTGAGTTAAATGTTAAGCTAATTTTGTGATAATGTATAATCTAGCTGAGTGGTGATTGATTTTCATTCATTTTTTTATGAGATATTGTGTTATTTTGCGTGTCCCAGATTTTACTTTGGAGATTTATTTGCAGAGATATGTGATTTTATATTAGATTTTATGAGGGGAAATTGGTTTGAGTGTGTGTCATATTACTTACGTATTCTTCTTACGTATTCTTCTTACGTCTTATGTACACGTTTGTCTTCGGGGAAAGTATAGTCAGAGAGTAAGATTTAAATATAAAACCGGAAGCAGAATGTGCGATGTCAGTGATGTATTCGATACAAGTATCGACATTTTTGTAAAATATCGAGTGTTAGAAATAAATAAAAATAAAATGAACGTCAAATTGTTTTTAGAAGAATAACAGTGTTGTGTCACAAAAGTTTTTGCGTACTCTGAAACGTGATTAGGATTCTGATTAAATTTCACTGATATATACAACAAAATGTGCAGAATATGCAACTATTACGTACAACTCATATGTAGACTTTTACGGTAGCTCATAGGGAGAAAACTAGCCCCCAGTATTAATCGTTGAACAAGTCTTTGCAAAAGAGCGAATTTTTTTTAATGAATGAAAATTGATGTTTATTTTGAAATTAGTCTACATTAATATAATCTCATTAATCCCAGTATTTTATTAACCCATCCCAACCGGCTGTGGCAACTTTAGACGTCTCATGTGGATGCCATAACGCATTAATACAGACTTTGTCGTGAGCTTTGAACTTGCTAAACAGTTTTGTCGTTTTCCAGTCCCAAACGTAACATTTCCCGTCAGCGTCTCCCGAAATGAGGTAACTCATATCGGGACTGAAATCTAATGTGCACGCGTAACCGGCAACCATATGGCCCGTGAATACTTTTTTTCGATTCATTTTGAAGCGATTCAAAGCAGAAAAGATGACAACTTTGTTGTCCATTGATTGACAAGCAAGCCATTTTCCTAGAAAAAAAAACAACCCCGTGTTAGCACGACTGCGTTAGCTTTTTAATTTTGTCTATTACCATTGGGTGACAATGTGACAGCTGGCATAGAGTGCATGCTTGGATCAGCAATATACTTCATATCTACCGGAATATCCCTAAATGAGGAGAAATTTAATTTATTTATGTCCATTTTGATTATTTAGCTAAAATTTACCATTCCCACACACGAAGACTCTTGTCATCAGACGTAGACACAAAACGCCGATTTTCATCAACAAATGTGATCGTGTTAACGGCTCCAAGATGTCTATCGTATTCTTGGACAACTTCTCCAGAACGAACATCCCACTAGAAATATATTAAAAATGTAAAAAATTAACTTAAAAAAATGTCGGAAACAAAAAATACTTACACAAACTATTTTTTTATCCGACGTCCCAGCTACAAAAAGATTTTGCTTATCTTCGGAAGGATTAAACTTAACACAATAAGGGATTTTTCTACTCGTAAACTTCGAGATACAGTCTCCTACAAATTTCAAAATGAGATGAAAAATAATTAATAAATTAACAAATCAGAAAAAAATTAAGTCAAACCTCTCTCAGTGTCCCACAGTTTTATAAACCGATCGTAACCGGCAGATAAAAACTGTGTGCCTCTATTATTAAAACAAATGTCTCGTACAGCTTGTCGATGGCCGACGTACGTCATTACACAACGCCTTTCCTTGTAAACTTCCCATAGCTTGAAAAAAAAAATTTTATTAATCTAATCGCTAATCACCAGCTACACTAATCGCATACTTTAATTTTGGTGTCCATGCTACCGGATAATAATAAATGAGCAGATCTAGGAAACCATTTAATAACTGAAACGCCTTTAATGTGGCCGTTCCACGTGTGTACGAGTCTTTTTGGGATGAAACATTTCTCCGGTGGATCGTCACTTTTAAGATTAATTCCAACATCTTGGGGAATGTACAGAAATGACCGTCCTTGGTAGTCATAAGCATCTTTAACTGAAGGGAAAAGTAACAAAAAAATGTAATTTAGAAAAAAAATTGAATTAAAAAATAACATTTCATTACTATGTAAAATTGATTTCTCTTCCATCGGTCGCTCGTCCCGGAGTTTTCCACGTTTGTATTTTTTGCTCATCATTTCGTCCATTTCTTCTTTTTCTTCCTGAAAGTTATTAAATAAAAATTATTGTAATAACGTAAAATTTTCAATAAATGACATCCAACTAACCGGTGTCGGTTTTGCAACTTTGATTTCGTCTACAAAACTACCCCATGGTCCGAGAAATCCTTCTATGTCATCTGGTTTATCATTTTTACATTTTTTCCTTTTCTTCGACTGAACTTTTCGCGCTTCAAATACTGTTAAACCTGAAAAAATTGAAATGAAATTAGGAAACTGATAACTAAACAAGGTAATGAATGTGTTTACCATCGTTTTCAAGCGCAGCATTTGTTTCGCCAACATAACGCCGACCTTCATCAACAGCTCCATCAACAGTTGGGTCCAGGGCGTAACCTGTTGTTATAAAAAAAAAAAACATTTGAGGGATAACTTATAAATACTTCATTTCAAATTATTAACCGAAACTAGCGAACGTCCTCCTTTGTGATTCGAAATGGAAGTCGTTAAAATTAGCCACTTCGGTGAATCCACATAACATGTTTCTTTGAGCTTTTTCTTGTTGTGTCCTGTAAGGATTTTCTGGACCAACCTACAGATGACACACAATGTTAGCGATGAAGAGATACATGCACTAATCATACATAGTGCGTCTGTTGTTTAATGAAAAACTTACTGTTGGTGCAAATAATTCATCGAATTTATAATTGTGAACAATTTCTTTTGATGATGGATCTACATGCCGTGTAGGGTCGACGCCATCCTAAATTTAAGAAATAATAAAATGTGCTTTTTAATGTTTCATTTAATAAAACGTTTTTTTAATTCACAACACTAGAAATGAGATAATAACTTATCAAACGGGTCTTACCGTTATCGGCACGTCCGGTGCTGGATTCAACGAATTACAAATTTGTGACACATTACAATCTACAGTACTCGTTTCTACTTGTGCTACGTCTTCTTCTTCTTCGTCTTCACTGTATTGTTGAGCGAGCAACTCAATTGCTGACGCCATGTTTAGTTGATTATTAATGAAAGTAAGAATGGTTAAGATTAGAACGAATCTCTGTATTAAGTTTCATGACGACACCAATCGGATATCTACAGAACAAATCTTACGTTGCCTTTTAGCGGATGACTTGCTGGAAAAACGACTTTTATTCGCATGCGCAACTCGTAATTACGTCATCGTTATTAAATCAAAATAAAAGCATGACAATCGTTAAGTACATTTTTATTGCAGTGATTAAATTGTACATAAACACTTTGCATAGAGATTCTTGGAGCGTTTGCAAAATCCGCTTCCATGAATAGCACTTTTTCAAAAGAAAAGTGGCAAGAACCCACTTTATGTCCAAACACTAACATTTTTGATATGAAATTATGACTATTTGCATTATTAAACATCATAAAACTGAGCTTCAAACACTATTCAAAAGAAATCACTCTTTCACATCATTCCAGATAATTACCTCTTACTTACAATTACATACCATCTACAACATACCTTATTGCACAAATGTGCGCTCGAAATGAGGCATCATTAATCCAGAGAGGCAAAAATAAATTTAAAACTGAATAAAAATTAAAAATCAGATATATAATATTCAATCAGATAAACACAAAAAATTTGCATAAAAGAGAAAATTAGCAATATTTAAATCCTGAAAAAACGTTTTCTTTAAAATTTTTAAAAAATGGTATAAGTTTCAGGAAAATTCCTTACATACAATTGGACGGATTAAATTGGGCACAACCTGTGAGGGCTAAAACAGTTCATAACATAGTAAAAAATATTCAACTAATTTCATCTAATTTCTAAGGCAAGACTTTTTTTTTTTTTAACTTTTTTGGCTAATTTCTAATCACTCTGGGAAGACATAAGTTATTACAAAATAATGAGGAACATATTTCCTCTCAGCAGAGATCACAGGTGGAAGAAAAAAAAAGATTTTGATTATTGTTACCTATAACTAACTAGGAACAACTTTTTTTGTGATTAAAAAACAAGAAGAAACTTTAAAGTGTTACTATAACAAAGCATAATTGGAGACTACAAGATAGCAAAATAATTAATTAGAATTGATAATTAATAACTATTAATAATAATAATAATAATATTTCTCAAACCACACATTCCATTCATACACACACTCATTCTGCATGCTCGCAATTTAATTATGGAATAAATTGTTAAATGAGCATTAAATTGTAACATTTACACATTTTATCCTTTTAAATATGAAGATAACGCAAAGAAAAAATTAAAATATAACTATGGTATCAAGGCAACTGGAATGCATCGTCATAAACATGATTGGAAATTTTCAACATCTCTAATAACTGTTATATAAAAATTTTTCTAGTTCCACTAATTAAGCTCAACAATTTTTAAATTTTCGCGTGAAACTTTTATGTAGAAAATTTTTTTTAAAAAAAAAACTTTAAAATATGGGAAAATTTCCTAACAATGTTTTTCTTAAAGATATAACACGTATTAAATATACAACATTTTTTTATAATAAATTTAAAAAAGTAAAAGAGAAAAAAATGCATAGTTTCGTGAAATGGAAGACATTGTGATGTTTGTTGTCATCGACAAAAATAAAAATGGACGGTAAAAAGTTTTCTAGTTATTATAGCGAAAGTCAAAAAACTACTAATATTTGGAATAATATGCAATTCTCAAGCCATGAATAATTCTATATAGCGATTGCCTATATTTTGACGGTTTTTCTCTTGAATAGCACGTTCTGCGTCGGCTCTAGTAGGGAATGTTACAACGGCTTCACCGCTTGGTCTACCGTCTCCGTTACGTTGTATTTGGATGCATTCTGGAGTCAGCTGTAAACAAAATAGTTATTTAGTTTATATTAGGTCTGAAATGTAAATAAGAATAAAAGGTCATTCTCAAAGAAACTGTTAGTCTCTTCCTTGTTGTGAAATATCCTCATATGGTTAAAATTTGGTTAAGTGGGCAAAATTGAAACCAAAAAGTTAGTTTCACGAAAATGTGCGCCAAAAAAACTGCAAAAATGTTGAAAGCAAAATTTTGTAAAAAAAAATTATAACATAATTGTAAATAATAGCAAAACTGAAAAAGAACTGAAATTACATGCAGAAAAGTGCAACAGCTAAGAAAACAATTGCAAAAATTTGGAATAAAATCGCAGAAATGCGCGCAAGTAATGCAATTTACTGTAAAATTTGATAGAAAATGCAATTGCAATTAATTGTAAAAGAAACTGTAAAATATAAAAATAAGTCGCAATGCCTTGAAGTCTAGTAAGCTCATCACATGAAAATTTCATACGCCAAAGCTGCAAAACTACTGCAACAGATAAATGCAGAAATGTGCAATATTGAAAATTTGCAAAAACAAGAAAAAAAGCAGAAAAAATCACAGCAAATAATTAAATAACATTACACTCGCAAAAAACACCATTGCATATAACATGCAAATAACTCACTGCAGAAAATTTAAAATATATAAATTAATTTCAGCAAAAAAAAAAAAAAAAAAAAAATATAAAAACGAATGCAAAAGTTGCAACGCACTACAAGACCACTATTATTTACTGAAAACCATATGAGAGAAACTTCAGAACAAACAATTACCAAAACCATACACTAATCAATGTTATATATTATAGTAAAGGGAGGAGCAAACGACAGTTTCAAACAAAAAATTAAAAAAATAAATGGACACGTATTAATGCAACGGCAAAAAGAACAAGGCCTCCAGAATTTTGTTTAGTCAATGACACCATACAAAAAAATCTAGTCGTTAATTCCAACCCATTACCAAATGTAACACCATCACCAAAGAAACTCCTGCTAACCTCAGGGAAGCCCTGGAAGAATTGGAGAATATCGGACACAGTGGCAGAGAACGGGATGCCGCGTAAGATTACCAGAGTGGGTCCTGTATGAGCGTAATAACTAGTCGGTGATACTGGCGGACTCGGGTAAGGCCAGTAAAAAATCGGTGGATAATATGCAGGAGCTCGTGGAGTTAAAGGAGACATCGTTGGAATAATCTGCGGAGGCTGCATATAAGGATAAGCGCCGTAGTGGGGAGGTAAAATTGTGCCTCCTAAATAGAATAGAAAACGACTATTATTTCACATTACAACTAATTTACACGCAAAATAATGTCGACCAATAGCGATTTTTCATTTAATTTTTTCCACCAATCACAATGCAGTGTAGTTGATAGATAAATTTGAATGAAGGAATTTCATTGGTTCATAATTACCACCCCCTAGCGACATTATATAGCATGGAATGGATAAATTTAGTAGGAAAATGTTTAATATATTTACCTCCAGGAGAGGCAAGTCCCCTTTGTGGTATACCACCAGTAAGCACCAAATTCATATCTTCACCTGAACACTGAAACACTTCAATATAACGTTGCTTTTTACCAAACACCATATAACGATGATGGCGATTTTGTGCTGAAAGACATGCTGCGCTTTCGGAATCCATTTGGATGAAAGCTTCACCTGACGGTTGTCCCTAGCAAACACAAAATAAAAATTACCAAAAACTCATTTTAACAATCATAATTCTAGAAATACCTGGGCATTGTATACCATATGGACACCTTGGAACACTATATGTTTACCATATTCACCCAAAAAATCGAGAATATGTTCAACTTGGGCTTCGTACGGTAGCCCTCGAAGTCGAATACAATCTTTACGAGTTCCAGACGTTATGTATTGCTGTGATAAAAGGGGAACTTGGGGTATTGGTGTTATAAGAGGTTGTTGTTGCTCGTAGGTTCGGGGGTCCATGCTACGATTAAGAACCTAAAAATGATTGTTAATAAGAAAATTTTTGTAAAAACAGGAAAATTACAAATCACACCTGTTGTACTTCGGCAGTGGTACTACGAAACAATTCAATATAACGTGATCCAATCAGTTCACGGTGCTTCTGAAGAGCCCTACTAGCCGCATCTTCAGTCTCGAATAGAACAAATGCATCTCCAGTTGCTCGTCCATCTGGTTTACGAACAAACAAAACTCCTTCTTCACCATCCATTACATTACAAGGCATTGAACCATTTTCGAAAAATTGTATCTACAAATTTAAAAATATTAACTTTAAAAACAATAAATATACACAAACAGAAACTTACCACTTGTTGGGCAGTGCAATCATATGGCAAGCCACGCATACGTACAATCACTTGGCCGCCACGAGACAAGAAGCTCTGAGCTTCGTTGTTATTTCCTAGAGCAAACATTCCAAAGAAAAATATTATGTAATTATTTATTGACAAGAGTCAAATCTTATCAAGATGGTCGGTGGGCGTCCTATTAGTTCCCAAGTGATAAGAGGTACAAGTCCCCAAAGCAATCGGCAAAAAGTAATAAAATAATTTATTAAAGTAATATTACACGCTGCGTTATACTTTAAAGCGCTCTATTCGACTTTGTTCTTGCCAAGTGTATATTTTCAGAAATATAATCCACTCGGGATTTGAATGTTTTTTAAAAAAAAAAAAAAAAATGGCTGTTTAATTTTTTTAATTTATTTTTACCTCCAGCAACATTGACGAAATCTTCACCGGTAGCTTTGTAAACTTCAATGTATCGGTTCCCAATGTGATGTTTGTGCCTTTTTAAAGCCATGTCTCTGTGTTCAGAATTAACGAAGCGGACCAGCGCTTCGCCGTTTCGCCGGCCTTGTGGACTCAGGCAAAGAGCAACGCCACCTCTGTAAAAAGAGAAAACAAAAAAAAAAATGTAAGAGGTGAGATTGGTGATGGTATAAAGTTGCCGGAACTATTGGTTGGTGTTTGTGAACTTTGATCTTTGGAGTTACTGGTGGTTTTTCTTGGAGAGGTAATTTTAAAAGTTGGGTATTGCTTTGAGGTGGGTTTTAAAATGTAGTTCGATAAATTATTGTTATTTTTTTTTTACATATACATTTTATAGTGAATATCGAAGTTAAGGTATTAGGTAACTTCGTTGAATAACATTAACAAACGTTTTTTTTTAATACTTTTAAAAACTTGAAAACTGGGTGTTTTGTTGTTGACTATTCAATTGTTTTTTATGTAAGAAAGTTTTTAGATATCAATTAACATGATTGTGCAGCCAAATGTTGTCAACAATTTCTGTTTTGAAATCGAAAATTTGAAAATTATTGACTAAAAACAACTTTGAAAGGTGAGAGGAACGTTTGTTAATGTTATC
>JAQGAS010000724.1:0-35668 GCA_034686365.1 Pachymerium ferrugineum | reverse complement strand
TATTTTAAACTTTTTTTTTGTTCTTTCATTTTGAATGGATGCCAAGGGGATAAAAAGTGAAATAACCTTTTATCCTTAAAGGTTAACGTTTCTGCTTCATTATTATACTATTCCAATCAATAATGGTTAGATGATAATTTAGCTTCTACATATAAAAGTCAGTAGTATTGAAAATAGTGTGAAACTTAATTTTAAATGAATTGTGCAAAGAAAACACTTTATTTATTCATATACCTTATAATGTGGCTTATTGACCAATTAGAATCTAATCAATAGCAATCAAAAATTAATTGATTATAAAATACTAGTTTATACAAACTTTATTTCAACTAACACGTTAGACCGGTAGGGGCAAAACTGTTACAAGAAAGGTTTGCAAATTCAGGCAAATTAAATATCTTATTGAATCGACAAGTATTAGCAATTTCTTCTTGATTGAAGTATAAATTTTGCAAATTTTTATCTTGAAAAAGGCATGCCTGAAATTGCTCAAAGGCAAGACCAGAAACTGTATAATTTTTAATTACACCACTATCTTTGACAAACGTTGCTTTCTCTACTGTACGACTTCCATCAGCACCGTAAAGCACCGTTAAACTAATTTGCAAACTAACCAAGTATGTACCCGCCCAATCGCTGCTGAAGTTGGTACTCTGAATCTGTGATAAACAGTTGGTTAAATTAGGGCTTACAGGGACTACAGAATTTAGTGTTGGGAGCTGATAACAAGTCTTGAAGAGGTCTTTAAGTTGTTGTAGGGTTCTAAGAGTTAAATGAAATTAATGAATTTTTTTTAACATATCAAAGTTTTTCCTTACAGTTTAAAAAAGTTGAAAATGTTCAAGTTGTCTGTGAAATACAAGTCATCTACTTGAATAGTTGCGTAATCCCTGCGGTGAGTGCTATCTATATACTCGGAACAAACATTGCCTACGATTGAAATCTTCGTATTTGGACGGGAATAGATCGTTAGATGGTTGATTTGGTCAAAAGCAACTTCATTGTCGTATGCGTAAGTCCAACTGGCCATTAATTAAAATCAAGTTATGTAAGGAAAAGAAAGTAATCCTGAGAAAATCACTCACTTTTCTTGTACTAGTTGCTGGCCAAGAATTGGCAAATATTGGTTGTATTGGTTCGTGCAAACTTGATTGCATTTACAATATAGTTGTGCGTGGGCGACACCAAGAGTCAAGATGGTGAAAACAACGTGTAAGTGAATCATAGTTTTGTTGTCTTCTAAAAGGCTGTAACAAAATTGTACTCTTTACGTGAATTTGATAGTTGGATAGGTTTTACTTTCAATTGAAGCTTGATGTATGAGTGGTATTTATAGAGCAAGCTTGAAACGGGCAATTATCTCTACAATGGGATAGTTCATTTGCTTATAGAAGCAATGCTCCATACACCTACATAGCTTGCACGCAAATGTTTTCCTGTTTTTTCCAATTTCAATATTTTTATTTTTTTTTAGAAATAGTTTAGGACTGGGCTAAATTGTTCAAGGCGTTTTTTATTGCAACTTGTGGTAGAAGATATTTTAAAAAGTTTTTTTTTTTTTGAAAATGGAGTCACATTAGGTGTTTTAAAAAAAAAAAATGAAAACATTAGTTTTGAAAATATTTCACTTTTTTGCATCATTTAAAATTCTAAAAAATGAAGATTAAAAAAAAACTTGGTAGTTACCATAATGTGAGGAAAGTTTGACAGTGACAAGTTGAATGTTTTTCATGCCTGTGATCGCGTGACACAAGTGCAGGATGTCACAGGACAAATTTATACAATTCAGGTTTTAAAAATTTGCAAAAAATAAGTAAAAGTTGGACAAATGCCTTTATATATTACATCTTCCAACCTTTATTTCTAGCAAAACATGTTAAGCAAATTTTGAAAAATTATTCTAATAACTCAAAATTTTATTCTAATTCTCACACGATGTAAATAAAAAGATTTTTTCTATATATACTCAGGAAAGTAAGCCGAAAATTTCAAAGAAAAGAGCAGAAAAACATTGGTAAAAATGAAAAGGGCACTTACGAGTCGATGAGAACAGTTGTAATTTTCTGAACACTTTTACTTCGAAGTCAAATGAGTGGGATTAAATTCAAGTGCCTATTTATACAGTTTTAAGGTAGCGTGACATTTACATCACATCTGTTTGAAGTTCTAGTGAACAAAAACCTGGAAGTTTAAAAATTTAAAGAGAACGAGAAAGCGTGTATTTGACGAAACTGAATCAACAGTTTTCTGTAATAGGTGCTTGCAAGATTTACTCTGTAGTTCTTGTTTAAAAATTACTGATTTCGGTTTAAAAAAGCTATAATGACGGAAAGACTTTAATTACAACTTGGTAGATCAGGTTCGAGCAGCAACCATTAGGGAACTGCGAGGAGATGACTTTATTTCTCTTATAAAATTTTTGGGCGGATTTTACGTTTTTATATATTAAGACTTTTTTTCAATTATCATTCAGGATCCTCAATGCTTAAGGAAATCTGAGTGAAGCATTTCCTTAGGAAGCCAAGAATATTGATGAAGAAGGATCTCTACTATGTTAATGTTATGCTTCAGCATTATTCCAATCAATAATAGGTAAAGATATGTACGATATGTGTATTACTGTTGTATTACTGCTAGAACTCTGAAATACTGTTGTATTCCTGAAAAAAAATTTAGACTTAGTTCGTTTTATTTTCTGTTGAATATAAAATAGTAAAGGAAAAGAAAACTTTCTTTATTACAGGCTTTACTAGCACATTACGACCAGTCAAGTTATTTAACCAGCGGAAAAAATTAAAATTTCGACACGAGTACGATTTCCAAATTAATTTTATTGAACATTGTTATTTGAAAAAAAAATTATAATTATTTTTTTTTTTATTCTGTAGTTATATCATCATCTATTGACGCCGTAACCGGAAGTCTGGTTATAAAAAACGCCTCACACGGATTACACTTATAACAGCCATTTTCCTGTCTTACT
This sequence comes from Pachymerium ferrugineum, assembly GCA_034686365.1. Classification (NCBI taxonomy): domain Eukaryota; kingdom Metazoa; phylum Arthropoda; class Chilopoda; order Geophilomorpha; family Geophilidae; genus Pachymerium; species Pachymerium ferrugineum. The sequence continues at coordinate 32,685 of JAQGAS010000724.1, read as the reverse complement.
CTCCCACAATCAGGTTGACATTCAGCTGGACATTCATCATCATAAGGTGCTATAAATATAAATATTAATCATTTACACACTCGATTATGTTCAATTTCATACATTGATCGCAGTCACATCGAGCACACCCGTCACTTCCGATTGAATACCCACAACTACGGGTGCAATCTAGGTCGGGGCATTCTGCATACACTGACACTATAATTTTCTAAATTAATATGAATTTTAAGATATCTAAACATTTAGATCTTACCTACTAAATATCCCAGAAGAAACACAAGCATCTTGATTCTTCACGGGTAAAATTAACTCTGAGAACAGTTGACCTTGTCTTTGCTTAAATTCAGAGGTAAAATTGCGAAAACAACGTTTAATAGTTTTAATTTCAAGGTTTTTTTAAAAAAAAATTAAGAAGGAAGTTATATAATTTTGGCATTTACAGACCTTAAAATCTTCACACACTTAAATTTTCCGCCAGTGTGACGTCAGAGCTTATCTTTGACGTCATTGCTGATTAAAAATAACTGCGATGGCGACTTCGCAAACGACATGGGATGATGAGAAAGCAGCGAGTTTCCGCGGACGAAACGACCTCCCACTCGCACGATGCATCTTCGACTACACGTTATTATCCTACATGAAAAATGTAAAAGGGAAATCGGTACTTGATATTGGTTGCGGTGAAGGTCGATTTTGCAGAAAACTGAAAACCTTAGGTGCAGCCCGAGTCGTGGGCGTTGACATCTCTCCCGCAATGTTGCAGTTCGCTCGAGAGGGCGATCGCGACAATTTCGGTTGCGAGTATCATCTGGAAGATGCTCGAGATTTAGCGAAAATCGGCGATTTTGATTTCGTCACTTCTAATGGACTTCTGCCTTTCGCAGAGACGGTTGACGACTTAAAATTGATGTGTAATGCGTTCTATGAGAATTTAGTTCCCGGTGGCCATTTTATATCGAACAGTCTCAATTGCGCTGTTGAGTTAGGCGATTGGGGTGATTCCCTGCAACCGTACGGAATTAAATCGTTTTACCCGCTGCCGCCGGTGAAGGAGGCTAAACGGATTCAACTCGAGGGAGGCAATCCGAACGATGAAGGGAAAATATTTAAGACTGTTCTTCATTATTTTGATCAAAAGATTTATGAAGATGTGTTTAAAGAAGCAGGGTTTTCGTCTTTTTATTTGCAACCGGTTTTATTTGATCCCGATGTAGAATCAACATTTCCTGAGGGGTTTTGGGATTCTTATAAAAGTATTCCTGTTCACGCTTGTTATATTGCTGTCAAATAAATAAATGTTTATGTAAGATGTTTTTCACTTATTACTATCGAAAACAAGGCACATCAGATTGGTAAGGAGCGACACCGCCACATGGTACAATTTGAAATTTTTTCAAATATTCTTTTGTAGGCAAAATTTGTAAGCGTTTGACTAATCGTCAGTTTTTTTAAAACAAAATTGTAGCGATTACCTAGAGTCTAGTAGAATTTTTTTAATTTTGTGAGCTCATGATTGTCTGCACGCACTTTTCTGCAAAATTCTGTCGGAAATTTGGAGAATTTTTGTAATAGAAATAATATTTTTTGAACCAAGGTTGAAATAAAATATAAAAAAGGATTTTTACAAAGTTCCCAGCACATTTCCTTTCGTTCAATACAATATAGCATTCGCACACCGGGTTTTACAAATACCCCATCTGTCACTCCGTTCTATGTGCCGTTTCTCCTTTTCTTGCAGTTGACAACCCCACCCCAGCTACTACTACTAGTAACGGCCGTCGACGCCATCGCTCGTAGTGCGCGGTATTTGGCGGTAAGTTTAAGACGTTTTAAGGTTAATTAAGAGCTGACACATTTTTTTAAAAACATTTAGCTTCCTCTACCAAAGACCATGGACTCAACAATTGACTCAAGTTCGTCAGACGAAGTGAATGACATTAATAAAGCGTCGCTGACAATTTTGGCTTCAGATTCTCAGGACGCAAATTCTTCTTGCGATGAAACACCGTTACCATATTTTGACGACAGTATTACTGTGATAAGTGAATCGAATGATGAGTTTATAGACCAACAAGTACCTACGGTTGATTTAACTAAGCAAACACCTCAAAATTCAAAAAAATTTGGTGGAAATGGATGGCGATCAGTAGCTTCAACCGTCAGGAAAAAAATGGTTTAAGACATATAAAAGTTTGAAATAAGTATTTACAACTATGTTTTAATAGGTCATGGTAAATTTATGCGATACCAGCAGCGACGAAGAAAATATTCCACCCCCTTCGACGACTAGAAAAGTTAGGAGAAAAATCAAATTAAGTGAGGAGAAAAACACAACGTGTAATTTTAAACCACCATCTCTTACTAGCTCTAGCAGCGACGATGAAGTTTTCGAGAAATGTGAGTTCAGTTCTTATAAAAATTTAAGTCGAAATTAAATTTTACGATTTTATTCATCAGTTTTATCAACGTACAAAACTCCAAAACAAAAATCTCCGGATCGTAGTTCGAATGGGTTTGTAAATAAAACGCAATGATTTAAAAACATTCAATTTTACGCAAATATTTATTTTCACAGAATGCATGACGAGAGTTTTATAGCATTTAGTTCTGACGAAGAAAATGACGGGCCTTCATTTCATCTAGGATTAAAAGACGATGTTTTTGAACAAACCCGAAAACCTACCGAAACATTTAAGACACCTAAACACAAACTCAATTACGATGTCATAAAACCGCTAACTGAACCTAAAAATCACAAATATAAAGATCCCAATGTAAACAGCATGATAAAGAAATCCACAAGTAAAAATTTAAGATAAAGTTTCGAGAAAAATGACTATTAAACATTTGAGATTTTGTTTTCCAGATTCTTCAAGAGAATGTAAAGCATCATTTTTATCTTCACTAACCACAGACACAAACTTAGACCAATGTGACCCAAATACATTGAGATATCGAAAAGACTTCAAAAAGACTAAAGACGAACTCGCCCAAAAATTGTTTTTATTATTCAACAAAAACATATTTAATTCTCAAGTATTTAATTCTTTAAATTGGTTTCGTCAAACTAATTTTTATTTTTTTAAAGTTACCGAGCGATATGTCAATATCGTGGAATCCGAGAATGACCTCAACAGCTGGCTTTTGTTACAATCTCAAAGGACATGGCTTGGGAAAACGAAATGCTAGAATAGAATTAGCGCCGAAAGTAGTTGATAATCCAGGTTTGTAATAAAATTAATCATCACAAATTTATTAACTAATTAACTCTACAGAGCGACTTCGAGATACTTTAATTCACGAGTTGTGCCATGCTGCGACATGGGTCATTGATGGACTAAAAGATGGTCACGGCCCTGTTTGGAAAAATTGGTAAGAATGCTGAACTTTTAAAATTATTTTTATATAATTTAAATATAAAATTTTTAAAATTTGTTCCCAGGACTAGGAAAGCTGTTCGTATGTTTCCAGATTTACCTCCTATAACTACGTCACATACTTACAAAATTCACACAAAATATATTTATAGATGTATAGAATGCAGCTACAGGTAAGCTAATTTTTAAAAAATTATTTTGTAAATTTTATTCATTGTATTTAACTTACAATTAGAATTGGACGTCATTCTAAATCCGTAGACACAGAGCGAAAACGATGCCCTCTTTGCTTAAGTAAACTCCAGCTTTTTAATAATTCTAATAATAAATTAGCAGAGCCAAAAACACCAAGTAAATTTGCGGTATTCGTTAAAGAAAATTATTCTAAAGTTAAAAGTGGTAATAATTTAAAACATGGGGACATTATGAGATTATTGAGTGCGGATTTCGCTAAAAAGGTTTCAATTGAGAAAAATTAATTTATGTTAAAAAAAATTGTGAAAATAATAATCGCTGTTAATAAAACGTTTTTAAGTATCAAGAAAATGAAGTTCACGTTTCGCCTAATGTGAAGTCAATAATTTTGATTAATACTGCAGTTTTATTGTAATCTTTTTTTTAGCTGGATGGATAACAAGTGTAGATGAATTTGACATTGGAAAAGTAGCAATTATCAATTAAAATATTGAAAAGTGTTAAATTTTAGATGATTGTTTTACTCAAATTAATATTGTTACACTTGCATGCAACATAGATGTACGGATTTTTCCAGATCAAACTAATATTTTTTGTTGTCAGCTACCAGGCAATAGGTGAAATCAATAACTTTAAGGAATACGGTTAATTACTTATGCAAAAAATCTTTTAAAAAAAAAATGTTTCTTAACAATTACACTGAAACTTGTGAAGACTAACACTGATTTTCCCGAAATAACCTTTTTTATTGAATGACAGTTCTTTTTTAAAACATTTATTTCTCTTGTTACCCACTTAACTTCAAAATTACCATGAAGTGGTCATAAAAAAAATCAATTTAACCTGAAAATTGCAAACATTGTTCCCTAGATACGGCACTAAGAGAAACTAACCTATTAGCTATATTTCTTCATTTTTTTATTACGAAACCATGAGAAAACACCTGTGGCGTGCGTCTTTTAGAGCAATAACCTTCATTTCTACAATGCTTTTCTTATTCTTCACTTTAGCAGAATCTTCTGTTAAATATAAGTAAGTTTATAAATTCTGCACATTTTAAAATTTAAATTTAAATAACTTTCTTTAGAGATGATTGGATCAATCATATTGTACCTGACGAATATAATCGTTCAAATATAAATAGTTAAGTCATGAAGTAGTTTTTTCAATATCATTTAAATATAAACAATTCATTTTTTTTTTTTAGTTAGTTTTAACTGGGAAGCTGAAATTTGCTCGATTTTAACACTCTCTGCAAAGGACATGGTAATAAATTTTTATAACGACACGTTTTTTATTACGACTAATTATTTTATAGGAATTTAGTGTTGATCTCAAACTCAGAGTTGGTTGGTGGGATCCACAACTGCAAATTAAAACAAACGAATATAAATTGCTACCTAATTCAGTATCCCATCAACTTATTTATCCTTTTTTAGAATTTAAAAATTGTAAAGCGTGCGATCAATTAGTTATCGATTCAACCAAACATTCGTTTACAATATACGAGAAAAGATTATTAATAAGATACAGGTATTGACATTTTCTTAAGCGCTGCACTTTTAAATTAATGAAAATATTTTATTTTATTAAGGAATAAATTCTCATTCACGTGCACTTTTGATTTGAGTCGTTACCCATTTGACGTGCAGATATGTAGAATCGATGTACAACAAAGTGAGTTAAGTTTTATAGTCGTCCTTGTTGACACTATAATAACAAATCAATTTCAACATAAAATACGTCTGCGGTTATTGAATGAAGAGCATGTTATCTAAATTGCAGCAATTTGGCATGGACATGTGAACGCATCACTTTTAGATGAAATTGAAAGGTTCAAACGACTGGACTTGAAAGAAATTGTATCACCATCTGATTACATTCTTAAAGATATTGAAGTTTTAGTTGTAGAGTGTGCTGCATCAACAAAAAGAGGTAAAGATATGAATATTTTAAGAAAATTTTTTTGTAATTTCGTTTTTTACAGTTTTTTGTTTTAGCTACAAATTTACCTTTGAAAGAACTGTTTTGCAACATATGCTTATAGTATTCATACCTAGTATTTTAGTTGTGATGTTATCTTGGATTTCCTTCTGGTTGGACGTTGATGCAGCAGCTCCTAGAGTTGCAATTGGACAAACATCTCTTTTAACTTTAGCTGCCCAATTTAATAACGCTGAACGCAATTTACCATCAGTTTCAACTGTAAAAGCTATTGATGTTTGGATGTTTTTTTGTATATCAATGGCTTTTGCGACTATTTTGGAATTCGCGTTTGCTTATCATTTCAATAAGAATAAAAAAGATAATATTAATTTTATGCAAGTTAGGCCGAACTGGAGAAGTAGTCGTGCTTCTAATATGCATAGAAGAAAGGTTAAAACATAGTTGTACTACTCTAAGAATATATTTTTTAAAAATACTATATTTCCGTAGGAGTTCGTTCAACGTAGAAGTAAATATAACTGCAAAACACGATCGATTGATTTTTGGGCAAAGATAATTTTTCCAGTTACATTTTTAACTTTTAATTTTGGATTTTGGTTATATTATTTTACATAGTTATTTGTGGTTACGTAGGATTTTATTTTTATTAAATTAATCAACACATTTTCTGTTTATCGTTTAATAAGGACAGCTGTGTGGTGACATGACAAGTTCAGGTGTGTTTGACACAAAAATGACTAATCGACTATCACTTATATCTAATAATAGATAATGAAAAGTGTTAAATTGTCATGTTAAATTATTTTTACACGAATCAATATTGTGAATCAAATAAGACGCAGTTTTCTTTTTTTAAATAATGAAATTTTTGAAAATGTTATTTTTCCTGCTTTTGATTAATTTAATTTTCGGAGTCACATCGGAAGGTAAAATCAAAGTCTTGAAGCTAGTATAAATTTTAGTCAAAAAGAAACTATAATTTACTTTTTATTTTAGTAACTCCAAGTACAGGAAAAATAATTTGTTATTTCTCCAATTGGGCGGCTTACCGGCCAGGCATTGGGAAATACACAGTGGACGACATTCCTGGGGACATTTGTACTCATGTAATTTACTCGTTTGTTGGTTTGAATCCTCAGACTTGGACGGTCAAAATTCTAGACCCGGAACTTGATGTCGATCAAGGTATTGGTTTTTATTAAATTTTATCATAGCTAATTTTCATAAATATTTAAAAAAACCAGGCAATTTTTTGAAATTTACATCTCTCAAGAAAAAACACCCGCATTTAAAAACTATTATCGCGGTTGGTGGATGGGCTGAAAGAGCCGAAAGTTACTCTCACATGTATCGTGATTCCAATCGACGAGATATTTTTATAAAAAGTATCATTCAACTACTTAAAACATACAACTTCGACGGGTTCGATGTTGATATCGAGTACCCAGGAGCTACAGATCAGGGCGGAGTTCTTATTGATAAGAAAAATTATTTAACGTTCATACAAGAATTACACGCAGCGATGAAAATAGAAAATTCCGATTGGCTTCTAACAGCTGCTGTACCGATGGCTAAATTTCGATTGGACGAAGGCTATGACGTTTACGAATTGTCGATGTAATCAGATTTGATGAAAAAAAAATTGTGGTTTTTGATGTTGACTTTTTTTCTGTTTTTTTTTTTTTTTTTTTTCTAGGCTGTTCGATTTTATTCATGTAATGTCTTATGATCTTCGTGGAACTTGGGCAGGTTTTGCTGATGTACATACACCCCTGTACAAACGACCACATGATAAATGGGCTTACGAGAAATTAAATGTGGTAAAAGTTGGATTAAAATTTATATATTTTTTTTTTATTTTCTTAATTAACATATCGACTTAAATCTTCATCAGTAATATTTTTTTTAAAAATTATTCAGAATGACGGATTGCAATTATGGGAAGATTACGGGGCATCAAGAGATCAATTAATTGTGGGTATTGCATTTTATGGACGCAGTTTCCGTCTAGGAAGCAAAAACGATCACAAATTAGGAGCGTCAATCAAAATGTGGGGTGATGGACCTGATCCGGGACCGTATACAAATGAGAGTAGTTTTTTGGCATACTATGAAATTTGCGATTTAATTCAAAACAAGGGATGGGCGAAAAGTTACGATGACATTGGAAAAGTCCCATTTGCCTATCAAGAAGACCAATGGGTCGGATACGAAGACGCTGATAGTATAGCAATTAAAGTAACTTATCGTGACATTTTACCAAAATTTTATTTAATATTTTTAATATTCTTTTCAATAGATGGAATGGCTTAAAAATAAAGGGTATGGAGGAGCCATGATTTGGGCAATTGATATGGACGACTTTAACTCTCAGTGTGGTGGCCCAAAAAACCAACTTATAAAAACAATGTACGACCACTTAAAAGATTACGAAGTTCCTAAAGCACCACCAAGAGTAACGACTCCAAAGGTAAATTAAACAGCAGCGCCCACTGTCGGTATTTAATTAAAATTCTTTTCTTTTTATCTCCTTCCACTTTAGCCCTCTTGGTGGCGTCCACCAGAACCACAAGCCACTAATAAACCTTCCTTACCATCAATTCCATCTGATCAACCTGACTGCAACCTTGGGATCGAGTATTTACCGCATAAAATCTGCAGTAAATATTGGAGATGCGTAGGAAACAAGGCTAATGAAAATACCTGTCCAGAAGGACTTCATTTTAATCCAAACATCAATAATTGTGATTGGCCTGACCGTGCTAATAGAAATGACTGCTCTTACCATAATTAATTCATCAATTAAAATGAATAATATTATTTAAACGGGTTATTTATTTTATTTATAAGAGATTTTAATTTCGAGTGATGCTGAGAAGAAAAAAAAATAACTGCTTTTTTTAGGAGACGGTTTAAAAAAAAATTCCTGGCAATTTTCCACCATCTTTTGTCTACATTTTTTATAAATTTAATCTTTCAATGCCTTAGGTGTTTTAACCTGCAAAAAAAATAAATATTCACCCCATTTCATTTAATTAAGCCCCTTATTTCCCTCCAAGAACTCCCTCATCGCCATCTGTTGGCTATTTTTCCCGCCATTCGTAACATTTGATAAAAGCGAGTAACTTCTCATTTATAACATACTAAGAGGATTTTGAATGACGTCATTGGTTTGATTACTCTAATAAATAGACACCGCCATTCGTGGGGAAGAAAAGAAGACAAAGCTGGGAGCAAACGTATCCCAGAATGCAGTTCGCTCCTCCTTCATTCGCATCCAAGCTAACGATAACGAAAACGGAATGTTTTGATGAAGCACGTTTATTAATCAAAATGTGAAACCTGCAAGTTAAAATGATCCTAATAGTAGGATCGGCGGTGCGTTAACGTTTTCAAAATGAAGGAAATGGTTGGTGGTTGCTGTGTATGCTCAGACGAACGCGGCTGGGCCGAGAACCCACTCGTATACTGCGACGGCCACGGTTGTAACGTCGCTGTTCACCAAGGTGGGGAGTCGTGAATTAGGCTTACGTATTTATAGTCACTTTTTTCTATCGTTTTTAAAATAATAAGCTTATTTCATCAATTAGTTAAGCTTGTAATTCATATAAAAAAAAATTTCCGGTGCGGATTACATAGAAGAAATTTTTTCATTAATTTTATGCGTTAAAATTTAAATTTTTTAGCTTGTTACGGAATTGTTACTGTCCCAACCGGACCATGGTTTTGTAGGAAATGTGAATCGCAAGAAAGAGCCGCCCGAATGGTAAAGAAATTACAGTTTAATTAATTTATTATAATGACTTATTTTTTAATTACAGAGATGTGAGCTTTGTCCATCAAAAGATGGAGCTCTGAAGCGCACAGATAACGGAGGTCGGTTTTTATTATAAAAAATAATTAACTTGAATGTGTAATATGTAAATTAACCCATTTTCATTTGGTCTTGTAAACTTGTTGAACACCAGTTGTTGATTCCTAAAACAAATTTTACATATATTTTTTTGAAATTTTAATATTAGGCTGGGCTCATGTTGTTTGTGCATTGTATATTCCCGAAGTTCGGTTTGGCAACGTGACGACGATGGAGCCAATTATTCTTCAGTTAGTTCCCCAGGATAGATTTAGCAAGGTGGTAAAGGATTTGATAATTTTTGATGTGTTTTATCGCTGTAGTAATAATTTATGGATTTTTCTAGATTTGCTATTTGTGTGAAGAACAAGGCAAAGAAAGCAAAGCCACCGTTGGTGCCTGCATGCAGTGTAATAAATCTGGATGCAAGCAACATTTCCATGTGACTTGGTAAGATTTTTTAAAGTTGTAAAGAGAAGAGTAATATTTATTTGGGGATTCTTTAGTGCTCAAGCTGCAGGTTTGCTATGTGAAGAGGCTGGAAATTATATGGACAACGTGAAATATTGCGGTTATTGTCAGTACCATTACCAAAAGTTGGTAAGTGAGGTAAAAATACGAGACAGGGAGTTGAAATTTCTTCCAGAGTTAGGCAAATGACTATTCAAATTTCAATTATTTGATAATAAAATAAAAATAATTTCAATACTTCATTTGCCAGCTTCGAAGTTTATTTCTAATAATTGACCAGTTTTAAAACTAAATCTATCCTTATCTTAAAACAGAAAAAAGGGAATACGATAAAAACAATTCCAGCTTTTAAACCGATCCCAGCTGACAACGCGACCCCAGACTCTACACCCGAGAAAAATTCTCCACCGCACGATTTGAAAGACCGGGCTGGCAAAGTTCGTAACGAGCCAAAGAAAAGCGTGACGAATAGCGTAATTATTACGAATAACAGCAACACTAACGTTACGACTAAGAACGGTTCTGCCTCGTCTTTGAATTCGTCGTCCGCAGTTGTAGAGCCGGTGTCCAATGTTAGTTTTTCAGACAATTCCAACTCTAGTAGCTCGACCAAGGGTGGCGCTGATGGAACAAACGGTCCTGGTTCGACGGGGAAATTTACAACTGCAAATTTCACCGAAACTGTCATCACACATAGTGGATCAGTTTTCGGATCGGCCGAAAAAAGTGGGAAGAGAAATAAGAAAAGTAATAGTGTTGGTTCAAGGACTCCAAACAGTGCTCCTCCTGGTCCTGAAATTGAGAATGAAATCACTTCGAATGTTGTGGATGACGAACTGAGTATGTCGACATCAGATGCCGGCTCTGAAAATAAAACGTCAGAGTCAGGCATCGAGAATATGAGTGTTTCATCTTCGTTAGGCGCCACGCCATCAGGGACGTTCACTTCCGCTTATGAGAACTTTTTGAGTGGAAGTTATCCGGGGATCACTTCTACGGATGGAGATTTGATGGGGAAACGGCCGAGGTCGGTTTCGCTGGAGAGGATAGATAAGAAGAAATATAAGAGAGTAGGAGCTAATCAAAGGTGCGGAGTAATGAGAGCAATAAGAGGCTTTTTAAGCGAGAATTTGAAATGGGTAATGTTTAAATGCGCAAAACAATTAGTTAGATTCAAATTTTATGTTCACATTGAAGGAATGTGGAGTTGTTGGAGGGAAAGTAGGCTGCAGGGTTTTGGTAAGGTAACGTAGAAGCAAATCAGAAAACTGCTATTGTCATTCTACATTTTCCTTGAGATCAAAACTGTGAATCTAATTTTTAGATGATTTGCGCATGTAAACCGATTGATGTGTAAAAACCCGAATAACTATTTCTGGCAGTATAAAAAGGATCACTTTTGGGCGATACAGAATGTTCTAATATAACATCTAATGACCAATGAAATAATAATCCGTATGTTTTGTGATTGGAAAGAGACGTTACACAAATTTACTCCCATTAGTTTATAAAGGGACATTCTGTAACGTTAAATTAAGGCTTATTTTCTGGGATGTAAAAAGTGTGACTGACATTATAATTTAGGATATGCCTGTATGAATTTTCTTATCTTTATGATTTACAAGAAGGGAAACCTAAAGGAAACAATAAGTCTAAAGATTATGTGCCATATCACACGTGTCGAGTGCATACTCATTTTCCCGTGTGTTCTTTACACAACAACGTCAATACTAATATTCTCGTTTTTGGCTCTATTCGTAGATGGGTAACTGCTGGATTCTCCAGTCATCGAATAACAAAGTCAAATTGTTACTGTTACCATTTCACGTTCAAAACTGTTGACTGTAACTGACAAATGGGAAAAAGGGCCACACTGTCATCATTGAGTTGGATCCAACTCAATGCTGTCATGATGGTGTCGAGAAGATTCCCTGCAATTTGGATGTGGGGAAGCAAGCTGTCTCAGTGCGGTTGGCTTTATTGCCGACTATGACTATTTAGATTGACGATTGCTCCTTATTAATTGATTAAATGGAAAATCTTACCTTTTTATTTATTATCACGGACAGTGTTTTTATGGTGGCTTATTTGTATCTGACTCCAGATTACTTCTCTCGTATCTACGAATCAAATTGGCAACGAATGGATAGCAATGAAAGGACGATCGTTACGCAGACTAACCATCAAATTGCCTTTAATAAACCTTGAGCTGCAATTACCGCTACGATTCGCCTTTTCTTATCTCCTAACTAGCTGCTATTGGATGCCATGATTTTTCTTAATTCAGAATGAACCCGTCTTTTATTAACTCAATACATCGGTATAACCTGAGACGCCTCCATTAACGATTTTCATTACGTTCGTTCGAAGAACGAAAATGTTTACGTTATAGCACATTTTGGTTTTTATACACAAACGTTACATTTTAAGCAACTAAGAGCTTCAATAGTTAAAATTAACTGAATTGTGCAACATTTCTGATGCCTCGATTTTATGAGGAATGTGAAGTCATAAGCAACCACCCGTTAAAATAATCGACAAAAGGTTGCAACTGGTGGCCAGCCAGAAGATCGATCTCTTTGTCGGTCAACATTTCTTCACTTTAGAGTTGCACTTAAAAAAAAAATAGGGTTTCATTAACCAGACACCGGAACTGAATTTTTCTATTTTTAATATCTCCAAAAATACTTGAATTCACTCAAATATTTACACGATTGTTTTTTTTTTTTTAATTTTTTTTTTTAAACGGCCTGGTATGTCTTGCATATCTATTTATAACTTCTTAGGAGAAAAAAATTAATTTCGATATTTTTTTCTTTTACATTAAAGCAAAAAAAGCAGAAAGAAGAAAGAAACTGCCAGTCTTACAAATGGTATAAGGTAAGTTTTTGAATATTAAAACTAATAACTAAAAAAAAAGGTTTGAGATGACACCTTTTATCTATTACGAATGGTTGGGTTTTTTTGACGTCACTTTTATAAACAAACATAACGTTGAGCAGTTGATGGCTCGAGTTTTAGATCTGATTGAAGTTTCCTTCAAATTTACATTAGGCCTGAGATCACTAACCTGAGCAAAGGCAGTGGAATTGACCACACTTACTACCGGTGAGTCTACCCCTATACCCAATCCTTAATTATTTTTAGTTAAGTAAATCTTTATTTAATGTTTTGTCTTTTTTCACAGCACAATTTATTTTTTACTTAGAACACTGGATATTATTATTATTATTTAGTGGCTGGAAGTTTTATTAGATTTTATTTTTCACGCGCACAAAAAGTCTGATTCTTTTATTGCATGATTTTATTACTTTCTGGGTTGTAATAAATTTCTTAATGCTTGGTTTTAATAAATTAAACTACTGTAATAAATGCTTTATTAGTGAACTAAGCACAATTATTTTATTTAATACTCATTCAATAAGTAACAACGCTGCACTGCATGGTTTTTATTTTCTTTTTTGACACTTATCAACCTCCCAATACTCACCAGTAGGTTAAGTTTTTACAAAAAAAGAAAAAATCTACTATAAGTATCTTACAATATTTTAAGTTTTATTTCATGTAAATATAGTGCGCATCTTAATTATTTATTTCGAGAGGGAACATGATTTATATTTTAGTGAGTTGATTCTATATCAACTGCGCTGTAAGGATGGTTTAAGGTTTGGATTGTGTGTGTGATATTTAAATTTTTTTTTCTTGATTATTATTTTGTTCAGTTTAACTTTCTATGCTTACAATTATTTTTTTTTTTGCGTTAGTTCATTTACTCTAAATGCAACATCAAACGGATTGAGCCCTCATATCATGTCTGGCGGTCATGGGACATCTGATTCAGGCAACGTTTCAGCTGATACTACTGTATCTTTAGACGAAACGTCTAGTTTGAATTCGCAAGGAAATCGTTCAGGTTAATTTTAATTTTTATAAACAAACTATTGATTAATTTTTAATGTTTGTTTTGCAGATATTTTATTGGGTAGCCATACAGATGGAAGCCCGAGTATATCTGGTAATAGAAGCTCAGCTTCACCAATGGTCGGTCTTCTTCCACCTAGAATACCGTCGACAGCAAATAACAGGAATTCAGGCCTAAATCACACGGCGTAAATCTTGAGATTTTTTCGAAATAAAAAAATTATTTTAAGGTTTTTTTTTCTCGTTATGTAGATCGCAATTTCCTCAGTCTCTTGAACAACTTCTTGAAAGACAGTGGGAACAAGGATCACAATTTCTTATGGACCAAGCGCAACATTTTGACAGTAACTTTAAAATCGCTAAAGTTATGTGTTGGTTATTTTTCAGTACATTTCACATTGAAATAGTATATTTACTTTTTTCACTCAAAAATACTACTCAAAAAGTAAACATACGGTTTTTCAAAATGATGGTATCAAAAAGAAAACCAAAATATAATAATCACAGTAATAGTAATAACAAGAAATTTTTTAAAGAAACTTTCAATTTTTTTTAGTTGCTTCTCTACTCTCGTGCCTTCATCAACTGAGAATGGAGAATGAGCGACTGGAAGAGCATGTAAGTGGCTTAATGGCACGGAGAGATCACTTGCTTTGCGTCAACGCTCGATTAAGTGTGCCGTTAAACAACCCCCAAGTCGGTGCCACCCCGATGCAAAACGATACTGGTCGGGTTTCACGAATCAATAATTTCATTCCTTCGGAAAATAATGCACCGACTGCACAGGATTTAATTTACCAGCATAGAAGTCCGAGCCAAATGCCCCTACCGGCGCATTCTGCAATCTCGCCGGTTAGTGCGGCCAGTTTCATCCCTACTTCAACGCCGCCTCATGCTCAGGGCGTAGTCATGTCTAATATTCATCATTTGGCTAGCAACATGATGGGGAATAGTTCTAGTCATTCGTCACCCAATTTAAGGCACAGCCCAGCACAAGTATGGTTTAATTTATTATTTTGTAAAGAGAGAAAATATTAATTTATTTTTTTTTTATTATTAGTCTTATTTGCATTGTCCAAGTCCAGTAGGACCTCCGTCGATTCCCACGACGCCGCGATCAATTCCTACACCTGAACACATGAGAATGCAACAAGTTGTAAGAATTTCATCAAAAAAATTAACCGCAAATTTTCATATTTTGTTATCATTTATTTTATTACTATTTAAAATAATTTTTTTCTGTTTTGAATTAACATTTTTTTTTTAATTTTTTCGTTCAGTTCTAACTTTTATGTCGCTTCCCTTCACCTTAATTATTGCTCTCCCTAGCTGCCATCTCGCCTCAATATGGCGCCATCTTGTCAACAGACGTTCTCTCCTGCAACGACTGCTGCCTTACAACCTCCGCCACCACCACCATCAAAACCGCGATTTGCGTGCCAGAAAATACCACTAACAAATGCCAGACCAGATTGGGTAAAATTAAAAACAATAATTCTAGTGCAATATAACACTATTATTGTCTTATATCGTTTTATGAGCCGATCAAGTTATTTCCTTCGTGGTGTGTGGCGGGTGTTGATCAATTCTCGCTAATTAATTAATTAATTAATTAATTAATTAATCGATCAATCACACTTCATTTTAATTTATTTTGTTATAATTTATTAACTTTTTGGACTTATGCAAACACATTTTGGTGCGTTAAATTGGTCTCGTTTGTTTCTAATGTTTTTTTAAATGTTCACAGATGGCGCCACAACCTTATCCAATGTACCCATTGATCCAGTCGCCGGTTTATCCCAGTGCGACTGTGTCCTATAATCAAGCGAACCCATCTACGTCTTTGGTTATGAGTAATGCGAGTCAGCAATCTCAATCACAACAACAGGTGGAAAGAAATTGTAATTGAATGAGAAGGATTTATAATTATTATAAATCTGATTTTGGTTTCAATTTTATGAAAGAAAAATTTTTTTCGTTATTTAATAGGTGATTCAGCATCCGTCAAAATCGGTTCTGGTTCTATGATATATGAAAAAAGATGATGACACGTGACGGCATGTACATAATGACTATTTTTAGTGTGATTGGCATTTTTTAAGCTCAACAAGGTTCAGAGAAGAAAAATCAACTCTTGAAAATGTATAGTCGAATTGTTAGGTGTTAAACTCATACATTGATCACGAGTCAATTTTATTTAGGAATTTTTAATTTAAAAGCATTGAGCACTTTATAGATTTTTTTTTTAAAGAAATCATGTTTCTTTTTCACTACCTTTTTTTAAATTTAATTCTACGTGATTTGTAAGGGTAATAAAAATACATTTAAAATGTATTTATCGTTATTACTCCTGCAAATATTTTTTTAAGACCGGACTTTTTTTTTAGTTTCAAAGTGTGCAAAATGAGAAGGCAATTTGTTCTAAACAGTTGTCGTTGTAATTACCACAATGTAAATAATCAAAGGTGTAAAACTGTTAATGATTGATAAGGGAAAATTATTGTAGGGAGTTAAAAATTCATTAGAAATAAGGAAAAAATTGCGTTTTTTTATAAATATCTATAAGAAATATAAAAATCCATCCATTGTTGGTTTGTTATTTGAAGGAAATGGATTTTGGAAAGAAAAATTATTGTAGATTTAACTTTTAGAATGGCGTTAAAGTTTGTTAAAATTCGATTTGCCAAATCTTAAAGAATGTTTTAGAATGATGAACAAACCTGTAGTGATCAACACTGCCAAATTAATGTTTTATATTGGTGCCATGGTGAATATTTTAATAGTTCATTTTATTTTTTTTAAATACACTGGCAGAATAAAAATGTTCGTAGAATTAATTTGTGCTACAAAGAATTTTTAACTGGGAATTTTTTTTTTATAATAATACGTAAAAATGTTCAAAACGCACTGCCGACAAGTGTATTTTCAATTAATACATTCCACCATTTAAAAGTTGGGAATATTTTTAGTTCATTTATTTATTGTATGTTTGAAAACAAAAAGGCACGAACTCAAAACTTGTAAATGGTGTACATTTAAAATAAGTAGGTTTTAGGTACAAAATGTAAAAACACACGTAACTGCTTATGCAAATTTTCACTTTTATCTTGATTTATTATGAAAAATTCTTAAAGGAACTTTGTAATTTTTCCGTAAATTTTTATTTGTGAGTGTAGAATCTGATAATAGAAATGGACACTATTTCTCTCAGAAGGTAGTTTTTAAAAAAAAATAATCCTAAAAACAAACAAAAATGTAAATTTTCTCCCAGTTTGGTCTTTTGAATGTCTTTTATTGTGTATGTGGTTTCTACATGTAAATTAATAGAAATCATGAGTTTTTGACTAGTTTAATAATAGAAAATAATTGTCCTTTAATGTACAAGTCAAGTTGAATGTGGTCACAAAGAGAAAATAATTTTAAAAGTTTTTCTTAGTAGGAGACAGAAAGATTGTTATTGGATCGTATAAAAACTGTTGCTTTGAATACATTACATATTTCGCTGAAAATGTGTATGTCATTTCTGTTTCATTATCTTTATTACACTTAACATCTAAAAATTTGTTATAATAAAACTCCGTATTTAGAAAGAGTAGATCAGTTTATTAAAACCAACCGGAAACCGGTGACATCTGGTGGCATTTTTCAGTAATAAACTTTTATTTCCGTAATGCAAGAAATTTACATAGGCAAAAATTTGTGTCGTCAAGCGTGAAGTTTAAATCTTTTCTTCTCGGAATTCCATTCGTTGAGGATGTTTTCTAGTCAGGGCTAGATTGAAACTGCCCCTCCTTTTACATTATAGAAAGGTGAGCTTTAGATTTGGAATTACAGTAGGGTGAATTGAAAAGGCGTATGGGTACTATTCATACCTCCCCTCAGCCAATCGGCTTGGTTTTTAGTCACTTGTAATTGAACGGGTGTTTAAAATAAATTACTCCCATCAGAGTGCTATGAATGATTTGTTTGCATAAGGCCGGTGTTTGCCTAGATACTAAGCTGAACCAACTTGAAGTTAGTGCTATTAATTCACATTACTGAAACAAAAGCAAAACGGACCCGACTTAAAGCTCTCTTAGAAAATCAAATTTAACTGTCAAAATTACATAATGCCCTTTGATTTACGCGTATTGGGTCAGCATTACGTCAACAGATAAATGTAAGTTCATTTTCATAGAGAAAATTAAACACAAATATTTATAATAGTAAAACAAAGACATCTTCATAGAAATTTTACTCCAATCGAACTTACAGAGGTAATTTATTGGATTCGCAGAGAACAAATCTCCGGTCTGACAACACAAGATTGTAATCGTTTATAAGTTTATAGCAAGCAAACACTGCCTAATTTTGTTTATTTCGCAGTTTAAACCCAAAAATTGAGATAAACAAAGCTGCGACTAGCAATGTTTTCCACTTTGTTTACGACTTTTTGATTAACTGTTTTCTTCACCCACTTCCCATCTAATTCTATTTTCCGCTTCTACTTTAATTTATACGCTATACTGTTTTAAGGCAATAGCATTTCTCTATTGTTTTTTTCTCTTCTTGTTTATTTACTATTGATCACGACACACAACAGGAGAAAAATTCGCCGGTCCTTGTTTGTTTGCTGAACCCAACTTGAATCAGCCATGCAAAACGAATGTCATTTGTTTAGCAAACTCCAGAGCACCCCTTGCTATAATGACATTTTAAAATTTTGAAACAGAGAATCTTAAACAGCTGTGTAAATTATATATTATTCCAAAAGTAAATAAAAATAGAAACATTTTATGTTTAGTTTAATGCTAGAATTGTCACTTACGATTTTATATATTGATCATAGGATACTAAAACCGGAAGACAAAAGACAAGTGATTCCCACTCGTGAGAAATGAACAGCTGAGCTTCGCCCTCTATCTACTTCTAGTACATTTAAAAAATCGTCAATACCCAAAATTTGTTCATACATAATTTTGTTATTTTACAAAATAGAATTAAATTACCCCATAAAATAATAAATTACTAAAAACTATAAATGATTTTATGAATGTTAATTAGTTTAAATTTTTTTGCAAAACTGTACATTTATAACTTTGATACAAAATTTTATTCTGTTAAAAATTTTAAGAGACGCATGCGCAATAGAATTTGCACCTGCGTCGGCGAGGGAAATTTGAAGCGGATTGCGCGTAGTTTTTAGTGAGTTGGATGCGTTTTATGTGGTTTTTCGAGCGACCTTGTGTCCGGAGGTTCCGTAATCGCAGGTGTTAAGTGTAACAGCAGCAGGTGCAAGTTAAGAGATAGGAGAAAGAACAAAGAAAACAGTGTGTTCAGCACAGCAGCTATGTTTTAGTGCAAACATCAAAAGACGCCTCATCTTGTAAAGGATAAGGGCCAACAAATTCAACAGGTGAGACTACAGGTGAGAAATATTGGTTTAAATACTTGTTTTTCACACCTGCTCTACTTATTATTAATATTTGTTGTAATTTTTTTAGATTGGGTTCGTTTGATGAGGTTTTTTGGACCAACTTGCTCTTGATGGAGACGTAGAAGACTTGAAAGAATGGGTAAGAAGATTTGAAGGGGTAATGTATATAGGGTTAAAAGGAATAGTTTGTAAAAGGGGAGAAAATGATTTGTATGTTTTTGGTTTGATTAAGAATAATTATTAAGAAGGAAATTGATTGCATTCATTTACCCATGGTGATAATCTAGTTTTGACATTTAATGAAGTAAGTTGTAGGATCTGGTGTCGCCTACTTAAAAAAAAATAATGAAGAGAAAGCAGATGACACTTCACACAGTGTCAGCTGCTTATTTAGATGACAGGTGATACAATTTCCACGTTTTAAACTCGACTTTGAGTGTATTCAGCAATATCATCAGCAAATAGAATTACATAAAAACTTAAGTTGAACACTACAAATATTGTGAAAGCGAATATAGAAAGTAAAAACATATACAAAAAAAGAAAGTTGCATGAAACTCAAGAGGTTGGCTTAGGGAAGCAGCTGTATCCATCCCTATGGATGACCTATCTCACCTTTCATACAATGCAAAGAGCGCAATTCTGTTTACTAAATACCACAAGTTAAATTTACCAAACTAAATCTAAACATTTAAGTCAATTTTGTGTAGTCAATAATTTTTTGAAAATACAAGTAGAAGAGATTGACAGTTTTATAATTTTATTCACCAGTAGCCCAGTAAAAGACATCAGACAAAAAGGAATAGAAGGGAACCACCTGGGGGATCTGTTGTTCTTGAAGAACTTCTCTGCAACGCCTCGCTCACAATTGTCCCATGAGCGTCCACTCGAGAGACAAGGATTGAGAGTAAAAAGAAGAGGTAGGGGATGGACTTGGGATTTAGACACGAGAACCCCCCACAAAGACATCGACAGCTCGAACTCAAGGATTAGCGAACCCACAGTTACTACTACCCTCCTCCCCTATCAACTCGAAAGAGCAAAAGGAGCAACTGTGCCACTCGGCAAACCCATAAGAGTCTATTGTATAAATGACGCAAAGAGGGCGCTTTTGTCACAATGTTGATGTAATGAAATTCTGTTTGCTTCTTTTAGAAATTCCTTATATTTCTTAACTATTTCTACTAAATAAAGCTCCCTGCAGACTGTTAAGCGCCCCCTGCTGTCTTTGTTGAGTCCCTACTTTTTTTTTCTTCTCTTCTTTAGTCGTGAATCCTCCTATTGAAGTTTGTTGTGTAATTGACCGTGAAAATATAACGAGCATCTGATGGACGAGATAACATTTATTGCGTCTATTTTAGTGTAATTAAATAGTAAAATTAATGTGAGGCAAATGTAAGTGTAGTAATTGGAAATTTATTTCCCTTTTTTTTTTTAATAAGTTCGTGATGAATTTTGTACAAATTGCAGGTGTGGGACGCAAAGCCGCACGCGGTCTAGATTTGTGCAACTGATAGAGGGTTGGAGACAGGATTCAGTGGGCCAGGCCAAATTGGAAGCGCCGCAATGGCTTTTGAATTGACGGATATGATATGCTCGGACCCCTATGCCTTTACCCCCCACAACATAACCCCTCGAGCGAGGAAAGGGAAGAAACTTGTCAAACTTGATTTTGAAGAGACGGAATGGATGAGGGAAATGGGTCAGGACTGAAAATAATTTTTTTTCTCCCGTTTTTGGATTGAGAGTTCCTGGTCGGTATTTAAAAAAAGTAATTATACTCATTTAGTACATTTGGTAACTTTTATTGGGTTTTTTTTTCCCGTTTTTGTGCTGTAAAACCTGAAGTTTTGAAGTGGTTTTAAATAATACCGAAAGGCCATTTTGTGCATTTCAGATCAAAGAAATTGTAAACTTTGGCAAATTCTTCAGTAAGCCTGTAGATTAATGTTGCCAAATTTTAAAAATACGAATAAAACTTTAAGGGATTAATTGCGAATCAGTAAAATTTTTGTACAGTTAAAGTTTGGCTTGCGCCATTTTGATTTTGAACTTTACTTTTCTCTATTGTTTGTAAAGTGTTTTAAGAGCAAATATAGAACGGCTAAATGGAAAGCGAGTGGAAGTTAACTAGTCGGGCGGAGACCGACCCCCATCTGCTGATTGAGGACGGGGAGTGCGGGTTTTGATGGGGAGGAGTGAGAATGCTATTTATATTTAAATTCGTGTGAGGCTATTGAGCGGTTCACACTAAAAATCTTTTGTGTCAAATGAAACAGATTGTCCGCCCAACTCGACTTGTGTCAACAAGCAAAACTATTGAGAAATAAGATTGACAAAAGAAAATAAAAAAATTTTTTTTTATTATATTTAATCAATTTAATTCACTAATATTTCTATTTAACGACCACAAGGGGAGATGTAATAAATTAATTCCCTGTTTAAATAGCAGGTTACTTTTTACTATACCATGAAAACGACCCAATCTTTTAATGAACCTTTTTTTTTTTTTTTTTGTAACAGATTATTCATCTTAAAAGTTTCCTTTGGGAAAATCCTGCTTGTCTGTCATCTGGCAACATGGCTCACTGATAAAGGTAATCAATTCATGACGTGGTGACGCTTTGAACATTTAGAAAAATCCAAAATATAAAGAAAAAAAAATCGAAATATTTATTTAAATATATATAAATTTATATTTACAGAAATTAATGACCAGAAAAAAAAATTTTATAAATTATATTTTAAGACTAGATTGGTTAAAATCAATTTTTTGAGCATATAAAATTCTAAAATTAAAATTAAACAACAAATTTTAAAAATAAAACATTTCTCATAAATTAATTCTATACATGACGAGATACATCTACAAATATTTTATAATTTAATTTATGTACACTGAATTTTTCTCTTTATTTCTCCTCTTTCAGGATTGGTTCTTTCACTCCTCATCGATCCATGATTGACATTACAATCAACGCCAATTCTCTCGGCGAGTTCGTCTCTCCACCGTTTCAGACATCTGTATGTTGATAAAACTCCCCCAATATGAGCTTCCCTGCCACGCAACTTGGCCACGCCTTCCATCCGAGTCGACCCCCGTCAGGCATCGACCGCGCAACCGTTAAGACGTCCTTGACGTGGATCTTCTGGGGTCCATACTTTAGCCACCATTGTATTTCCCGACGAAGATGTTTGTTGTTTTTCGTTCGTCCACGACAGGGAGTGACCAGCGAGTGGCGTTAAACCATTCGTACCTGAATTTTAAAAAAGAGTTGAAAAAATAAAAATTTAGTAAAATTTCAAAAATATTCTAACTTTTTCTTTTCTTTTCAGAAAAAAAAAAAAAAATTATTTATAAAACGGTTAATTACCTGGTGGATCTTTTAGCACCGATGATGGATCTGAAAGTAATTGGGTAACACAGAATTTTAGACAAATTTTTGACATAAAGAGGTGAAGGAGTTGGGAAAAAAAATCAGAAACTGTGGAAAATTCTCCTCTTAATTTGTATTAGCACAGCTTTAATTATTTGTCCAGTCAAGTGGAAGCATAACGGTTTGTGTGTATGGTGGGGGATAAAATTTGTAGTCGGTGCAGTTGAAAGTTATTGCACCTGGCTCAGGTGTTCAGCTGTTTTTCGACTCTTCTCGTTTGTTGGACACGATTCGGGTCAGTTGTGTGCAGAGACCTAGCCATGCATGCTACGCCTTAGCGTGCATGTAATGATACGGTTGACAGTAAAATCTGATGCATTAATTATTTACTGTTTACACGGAAAAAGATGGGACTGGCACGGATAGAAGTTATGTTGTGATGGTTGATGTATGCTAATTTGGATCGAAGATTTAAAAAGGGTCCTAGACTGCAAAAATTTTATTTGTTCTTTTAAGAAGAGTTGATCATGTTGTAATTATTTTTCTTAAGTAATAGTTTTTTTTTTTTTTGAAAGTGCAAGTCTGAAATTATATTTCAATCTCGGTTCATTGTGTTCATTATTGAAGTTCGACACAAATAACGTAAGGGAATGCTGCAATGTAATAAGAAAGTAAGCTTTCTCCAGTCAATTTATTTGCAGAGTTTGATGTAGACCTAGAATTTTAGTACAGCAACTTTTCAGTAAATGTGTCATTTCTGCTTGTTTTTAATATGAAAACTTATGAACCTAGCGTCATTTTATTAGAAGTTGGTCACTAAATCATTAATGCTGGGATTAAAATTCTGGTTAATATATGACTAAAGTAAAACTGACTTGATTGACTTTTTTTTAACTGTAATTTCATAATTTCAAAGTGTCTAACCAGAGGGCGATAAGTTTTAAATTTAACTCGACTTAACCTACATGTGTATGCGTGTTTTATGAATAAACTTTATTTTTTTTTTAAAAAAAATTCTCAGAATTTTTCGATAAATTTTCTGTGTAGAATGTCTCAATACGGAACTACTATTATTCAGCATGACGTCATTTCCTACATGAAAACCGGCACTACAGTGCGTTAGGCTTACTCAAGCATGCGCGGCAAAGGCATTCGACGGGGCCTGAATTACAATCAACCGTTGTTTCCTCAATGAAACAGCCAAGAATAATATTAAAAGCGTTCTAAAAGGTGAGCTAACTAATATAAAACAGCCCGATAACTTATTTTAAACCCACGGGAATATATTCATATCCGTAATCTTATAAAATAACCCTCCATTTAAAAACACGAGTGACCTAATATCTCAAACAACCACACACACCGTGTATATAGAACCCAAACATAGTTCACATTATTTTTCCCCCATTTATTTTTTTCCCCACCCTAGTCCCACTTTAGATCATCTTTTACTCATTAATAGTAAAAGGGGGGAGGTGAACCCCAGGTCCATGCAGCAGCTGGACGCAGGTATAGAAAACCACGGACAGTTAGGCTCAAAGTGTGAACGTTGCCATTTTAGCATTTACTATTAAGCGCAGGGGTTGGAATTCGACACGGAGAAGGGTCGGCCACAATCGCCACCACGGAGCAACAAAAACCACAACGAGGAGGAATAAAAGCGAGTTCTAAATGTTACAATGCATCGTAACTTACCTCTGTGGCATTGTATGATGATCTTTTTCGGTTGTTCGTGATGCGCTGGCTGTAGTGTCTGAGTTGGGTTTTTGTCCGTGTTTGCCAGTTGGGTGAGGAAGCCGATGTACCCGATTGCTAGACGAAGTGTGTCCACTTTGCTTAGCCGTTTCTCGTACGGAAGAGTTGGGATATGAGCTCGTAGACCTTCAAATGCGTCGTTGATCGATTGCATTCGTTTTCTTTCCCTTAGATTTGCTGCTTGACGCTGCTGCACCTTAAAAAAATAAAAATTTAAAAACTTAAAATTTCAAAATGCTGAATTTTGGTGTAGTTTAAAGGGAAACATTTTACATTACGTTATCGGTAATACCGGTAATGTAAAGATTTTATTTTTGGATAAGATGCAACAATGTTTAATGTTAACCTTAAATTAAAATTTAACATTTAACCTTTTTTTTTTATTTCTAGAAACTTAATCAACAGAGAAGAGAAAATTCCGTAACAATTTTTCAGTTTGGTAAGTTAAATTTATATTTTAGCTTCGCAAATCAATTGGGATTCTTAAATTTTGTCACTGGTATACAACAAATTTATCCTTCCCCAGGGACTGCATTCATAAACTTTTAAAGTTTCTATACGAAAATTCTTTAAAAAGTTATTGCTGTATTTTGAATACATAGGTACATCCTTCCAATCATTATAATGTAAGACATGCCTGAGGAACACTACTTCACACAGTCTTGCGGGAAATGTGTACGCACTAGTCAGAACGTAAAGCGGAATTCACATGTGTTCACATTGAAAAGAAGAAAGAATGCTGCATTATGGGACGGGAAGTGAGTTCATGATAGCGTGGTTTTTATCTGCAAGGTTGGCAAGTAAACGTAGCAATTCTGCGTTTTTCTAATGTGAGCAAGTGCGAACCTAGCTTAAAATGTTGATGAATGCAACCCCTGTTGGAGATTGCAAATCGCGAAAATGTAACAGGAGCTTGCGCAATTTGACTTACAAACCATAACATTATCTTAAGCTTACGAACTGGTTACGTATAACCAGTGTTCATAACTTTAAATTAAGTTACGTACGTAAACTTATGTAAATACTAAGATACCGAAATAATTTCCTATCCAAAACATATGATACGTACAGAGATTTTGCAGCAGTTTCCATAACTGATATTACCTACTAGCAACTCAACAATGAATAGCTTAGCGGTACCGCTACGTTGTTGCAATTGTTACGATATCGACATATGTTAACGCTATTGATGCGACAATGCGTTGATAGTGCGTAGCGTTTTCGTAACAATTGCACTACCTATCTATTATTAGAAAAACATTGAAAGATAGTGGATACATCGTAATGGAAGCTGTCGGACTATCTCATATTGGGGAGAATTACCCCAAAGTGTTACATGGATTTTAACACAAACCCTTTACGTAATCAAAGAGTTACGTTGATGAATATCGCATCATCAGGGACCATAATAACAATTATTGCGTCCGGTTTCCCCCTCCAGATCAAGAAAAATAGCCACTTGATAATGATTTATATATATACCCACGAATCACATTTTACGTACATTACAACACCATTCATCGTCTGATTCACCCTATGGAACACCGAAAAGAAAAATGGAAACACATGAACGTTTCTTCCGACTATTGATTACCTAAAATAAAAATTTCTTTCTCAATCTCATCTTACCTGTTGTTGTGGGCATCTTTTTTTCTTCCTCCTCTGCCGTAAAACATTTTCTTGGTCAGCATGGCGAGAAGAATACGGTGAGGAGCAGCAACTAGAGTCGTAAGAAGCGGGTTCCAACTCGAGTTGGGTTTCGAGGAACTGACGATTGATGGCATCCAAGTCGATGTTCTCCATGTTGTGTCTGCACCTGAGTGCGGCGCGTGCTGCTCGACAAATTGCCACTTTGCCCCCCTCCTCTTCACACTGTTAGCATCATGCGTGTGGAAGGACCAATGGAAAGCGGGGGCGGTGCCACGTGCCGTACACGCGTCCTCCAATAAACGCCACGTGCCACTTATCGCTCGTCCTCCCCCTCATCAAACAGGAGAAGGAATTCCATCATCCAGTTGTACACCTGGTTGTTGGAGTCGGGGGTTTTAAGTGTGATAAGCTAGTTGGTGATTTTTCTAGGAAGTGGTTATTTTTGTTTGGAAGGTTTGTGCTTTTCTTTTTACTTTTTGTTGGGGTTGTTTCTTTATTGATTATGTATTGATTGGGATTGATTGGGTGGTAAAAAAAAAAAGATGGAAATTATTTATTTCCATGTAATGTAAATATAAGTACCAGAAAAAAAGATGCTTATATGTGAATTATTGGCTGTGGCGGATTTTTAAAAGTTCCAACTCCTTATTAGATTAAAATTAAAAAACCCTAAAGAGTTTATTGAACTCTTTAGGACTTTTCTTTACCGGGGAAAAACATTTAAAATATAACCAGCTGCCTTATTTTATTTGGTCATTTAACCATTCCACATTGCAAAAATTGTTGTATCTACAACACGATAGCATGTCATCTCTTCAAATAAACTGCTATCAGTTACAGATAACATCTAAACAACATACAAATCCAACATTATATTATTCAAATCATAAAACAGGTACATCTGGTAAAAGAAATCGCAATAATTGACACGTTTTTGCAGTCATATTTTCTTGTAAAGGGAAGTTTATAATGTGATATAAGAACAAACTTCTAGCTTACACGTTACAGTTACATTGCAGCTAAAGAATTATTAAAATCTTGACGAATTCTGCACTTATAAAATTGTAAGGGTAACTCATTGTATAGCACAAATTCATCTTAAGGGTGTAATCACAACTAACTATAACAACAAGAACTGCAAATAATAGGTGTTCGCATTTAATTTTTAGTTATAACTTTGATATATAAGATAATTCATTTGTCTCCCATTTTATAAATTTAAATCACAAAAATTATAAGATTTGTACTAAAAAGCAAAATGTGGCTGCGCATTTTGTAATCAATGAAATTCTCAGCAAATAAAAGGAACTTAAAAGAACAGGATTGCGTAAAGATGAAGTCCCAACCATAAAAGAGAAACACCCTCGGAACATGACAGAGGCGCCATGTGGAGCGATCGAGCCCGATTTCACGGGGAGTCTCCTCGGGGGAAACCGGGACAAAGACCGCGGACATCTCGTCTCAGCCCATCCCGCTTTGTACGCATCTCATCGCTTTGTTTCCACACGACCTGATGCACTATTGCAGTAAAACGCGCGTTCGCACGTGCGGAATCCTCCCACCCTCATTACAACAACCCCCACATTCTCTTTTAATCACATGTTAATTCACTATATAAAAAAAAAAACTCCCATCACACATTTAAAATTTTCAATTTAAACCTCTTGGAGCGCGATTTTAATCCCCCTCCAACGTTGAAAATTGAAGCGTCGGTCAAACGTGATCACATGACAGATTGTTGAAGAGGGACACCGACCAGAAAACTCAGCTGCACTTTGTTATGTTAGCGGGAGATTGTCCAAACATGCGTACCCAAGACCGCCGAAGGTCCAAGACCGTCCTGTCTTTTTAGAGGTATAAAAAAATGGGGGAGCGGCGTCTAGTGGTGGGATTTTGCATCTGTGCACAAAAGATTGGGGATGATTGTGCAGAAGAGTTGGGTAAGAATTTTTGGACGGTTGGGTTGACAATGGACAGTGAAACTTTATCTCTTGTGGTCGAGCCTCGTCCCTCGTTGCAAAGTCAACATTTGCAAGCGCTTTTGTAGAGGTCTAGAAATAGGTGGGCAAATAGGGAAATTTTGTTGAGTCATGTTTTTGGGGAAATAGTTGAGGTTGGGTGGAAGCGGATGTTGCATTGTCCGGTTTTTGGGTGGACGTGACCTTTAATGGACAGTTGAGGATCAATTAGAAAGGTCTTGGACACAATTAGGTGGTGACAGCGGATGGGATAGTTTAGGGTTGGGTGTACACGTGTCGCGCAGTTGCGCGCCACGTGTGTCTGAGTGTTATTGGTGGCTATGAATGGATGGGATTTTGGGTAGAGTTTGTGATACAAATTCATTATCTGGTAGGTTGATGAACTGCGGGATATTTCCATGTAGGGTTATCGATTAGTGCCGGCGTTGTTATTACTTTGTTTATAGGGCGTTTTATTTTTTTACGTTCAGAAGGAAAGGAAGTAGGGAATTTAGTAGGTACTGCAGTCATATTGCGTAATGCGAATAAAATTTTTCACTCTTTGGGGCCTGTTTTACGGTACATGGTATATGTTGATATGTACGACATCGATGCTCGACATGAGTCTTTTTCAAACCACAAACATACATCTTAAATTCAGCAATGATGTGATTTGATTACAGTTGTAATAACTGGCTGCACATATGAATATTAAATATTTTTCTCCATTCAGTCGCCACATTTATATCAATCCTTCCAACCAAACACTATAATTTCCATTCCCTTAATCCAATACTTTCACCTATTTATCACTGTCAGGTCAAAGGTTACCATATTGACATATCTCCACTTCCGGTTAACTGCTACACAACATATACAACCCTAAACAACAAAAAATGATCCGAATAATTATTTCCAGCATGACAGCTGCGGGCAAAAATAATTGTACCTCAATTTAAACACAAACACGCGTCATGGATCACTTACGGTGACGTAGCTTAGGGTTGAAAAAAAAATAGGGGGGGGGGGGGGTAAATTACTGAGGGTTGATGTTAGACGCAGTCTATCGTGACGACATAAACGCCTTTATGGGTGATTTGGGTGTTTAAATGTGGAGGGTTAAAAATTTTGGGTGGTTAAAGTTGGGGGTAAAAGAAAATTTAAGATTATACATGTTTTCTTTTATTAAAATAGATTGTCTTCTCCAGGTCCTTACGAAAACGAGGCTTCCGCTTAACACCTGTCTACGTTCCCAAGCTATGTGGATCGATCCGCGCAAGCGCAGAAAGTGAGTTTATTTAATTCAGTGAAAATGAGTTAAAAATGAATTTGTTTATAAGTCAGAGTTGTGTGTCGCATTTGAAGTTGGAGGCGCGGAGTGATGGTTGAGAGGTTCGCGTCTATTTGATAATCGTCATCCTCCGCGTCCTCCTCCCACACGTAGGCTGTACCGATGCTTGTCTAATCCTCAACGGCGGCGTTCGGGGGCGCCATAAATCTCCAGCCCGTCCGCTCGAGCACGGAACGGGGGATTAATGGAGGGCCACGTGCATCCACTTGAACAACACGGCGTTTGCTATAATGCTAGATTGTTGGTTGTAATAAAAGATGGATGATGGTGATGCTGAATGGGTTTTAAATTAGGATTTTTAATGGAGTTTGATTGGAATTTAGAAAATTTTATTGTAAATTTTTTTTATATGTTATGTTTGCAATTACTAATGAAATGTTTTGCACTTTTTTTTCACAAGAATTCGCAAAGAAGAAGAAAAGAATACTACACTACATTGTGGTTATACGCGGCGAGAACATAAGTCATGGCAAACTGCAAAGAATTTAGTACAAATGGAGGATGATAATATCGTGGTAAGCAATTAAATGAAGCATACAACTGTATAATTTTGGGAATGAACACCAGGCGTAGCCATTAGAAGCAGATTGATTGGTGCCTACTTTGTATTGTGAACCAAATTTCTGTTGTTTTAAACAGACGAAGATTATCACCAAAGGTTTTTGTGATGCTCTGCTTCTACTACAGCAATTACGTGAATAATTCAATATCCGGATAAATTTTGTATGTTTATTTATACTGAAGTTTTGCAAACATTTTTCCGGAGTATATCTATTTTTTAATGTAAAATATTATTTATTATGTAAAGTATTAAAACGTTGGATATTGAATTATCTGGATGATTTTTCTGGAAGAGGCATAGCATAGTTAAAATCTTCGGACGAAATAAGATTGGCTGGGTACTGTGATTCAAGATGACAAAAAGCCGCCAATTGGGCATGCATTCACTCAAGCAAAATGCATTAAACAGTAATATGTAGCTGAAAATCTCTCTGATTTATTTATCGGCGTCAACACCAGATGGAACTATTAAAAATTTGAATATAGCTTCCCCAATATATTGAAAATCCCCGTTTTAATACAAAATCCCAAAAAGATCAAACATAATTTACTATTAGTAGACGACATTTAAACCTGGGGTGTTGAATTTGTCCACAATTGGTCTCTAATGAGTCCCTGGTGAGCGACATTTACACCTCATTGCTTATGAATGAACGCACAGCCAGAAGTAATTGGACATGGTGACTGAACGTCGTCTTTACCTCACGTCTTACTCAATCCCTCCTAATCCATTGAATACAACTACTACTACCTTTGCTAAATATTCCATTTTTTTAAACATTTTTTTTCTTCTCATCCTTAGGTAATTTGTAACTGATGAATTTGGCTCAAATTTAAACGTCGTTTGTGGTTCACCTCCTTAACGTGGCGTGACGTGCAGCTGACAAGAACGAATCAGGCGACCATTGTAGAACTGGGTCTAGGGTGTCTTATGATTAATGAACGTCGTCCCTAAAAAGGAGAGTCCAGCTTAAAATACTTCCTCCCCCCTTTTCTACACCCGTTTTTAGGGGTTTCAAGGTGTGTGGGTGGCCTAATGGTGTTAGTCATTGATCAATTTTTTGATTTTTTTTTTTTTCAATTTTTGTATAGGTTGAATGTGATTTTGATGACGTAGTTTTCGGTTTTGAGATGATGCTACAATATACTCCTTTGAGGGTATTGTGTGGGAGATGATGTGTCAGGTGGGCGCGCGTCCATTCACGGTTAACCGCCAGCGAACTCCGCCCACACATCCCACCTCATGTTGATGTCAACCCCTACTGTTTAGAATTTTGTGGTAGGTTTATGGATAGGTGTTGAATGAGTTAAGTTTATACTGGGATGTAGTTAGAATGAATGATTGGAAAGAATAAATTGAAATTGCTTAGTAAATTTTTCATGAGATTGAGAAAACTGAATCAAATATAAGTAATTGTGCATAATGATTTAGCATATTTTTAATGAGTATTTTATTTATTTATTTTTTTTACAGGGGTCAGCATTCCTTACAATTCTGGATTTTCTGTAAATAATCTCTAATTCTACTCCCAACTGAAAAGGCAAACTACACAGGAGTTGAGATATTGAATGTAGTAAGGTGGTAAGTTACTTGTTAATTATTACAATTTGTTGGTAATTCAAAATTACCTCAATGACTTTGAAAATTTATAAATTAAAAATATTTGTAGGGGCCTCCAAACTAATTAAAATGGTAAATTCGTAATGCAAGCTGAGTAATTTGTGACGTTAACTCCCGAAATGCACATCGCAACTGGAATTTCGACTTGTGTTCCGCTTCCGGAAAACGGCGTTAACTGAAACCACGTCAAACGTGAGTGTTACTTTTAGCATTTATTTTCATAATTATAATTATTTGTAGTACTTGCAAAGTAATTCTCCATACTAATCGGTTTAATTTCCCAATCTGTAAAACATAAAACACAGAAAATATGTATCGAATAATTGTTCGATTTTTTGGTATATTCAAATACACACGCAAAAGTAATCACAAATTCCATGAGATGACCTGTTGTAACTTTAATAACGACATGTTTTGACTGTTTTTGTTATACCACTGCTATAACTAAACTATTGCGGTACGGAGAGTTTATTCCAACTACCGTTGTAGGGAAGAATGAGTACAACGCGATTTTGGAAAAATTTTATCCTAACTTTAATTTAAAAGATTAAATTCAGGAGTAAAGGGATTTGCTAATTGCTAAAAACAAAATTTCGATTAAAAATTTTTATAAAATCTTAAAGTTGTTCAATTTCTGCAGGCAGCTTGTTAGTTTAAAAAGTAATAAGAGATATGACTTTGCATTAAAATAAATAACCCAGAGTAAAAAAAAAAAATTAAACCCCTTCAAATTTAAAAACCAGCTCCACTAAATTCAGGGCTTAAAGTGTTAAGGTTTCGTGAAACAATACTCCACCCGACCAGTTAGTATAAAGTGACAGTTTGCGGTAAACACAGCTGGAATAAGCAGCCAGAGACAATGATGCAAAAACCCAGTTGCCCATACGCGCGTGACATACATAGAGACAACCGAACATGACTTTTTTCCTCACCCTTTTATTCTACCAAATTTGTCACGCTTTTACATCCCTTTATTGCCAATTCACCGAAGGGTTAGAAAAGGACAGAGACTTTTAAAAAGGAAGGGGTACATCAGGGGGGTGGCATCCTCTGTGCAAACAACGCTGTCATAACATGCACTGACCTTTAGCGCATCCCTAAACTGTTTCATCAATAAATTATAAAAATTCACCCCTTCCATACTTTTTTCTTTACTTGTGCGCGTCAAAATATTAGCATATTCGAACCTTGACAGTCTTTGCGCAACTTTGAACGCAAAGTTTTAAATT
>JAQGAS010000723.1:0-35684 GCA_034686365.1 Pachymerium ferrugineum | reverse complement strand
TGCACAAATGCATCATATCTCTACACAAGACGTACACATAGAAATTTTTATTGTAAACCTAAAAACAAACCTGACTTTGAGAAAAACCTGTCAATTAGTAATTTTACTGAACATCTGTAACTTTGGAAATAAAAATTTTATATTACCTTGTGTACATTGAT
The DNA here is from genome assembly GCA_034686365.1 of Pachymerium ferrugineum. Lineage (NCBI taxonomy): Eukaryota > Metazoa > Arthropoda > Chilopoda > Geophilomorpha > Geophilidae > Pachymerium > Pachymerium ferrugineum. The sequence goes on along the minus strand of JAQGAS010000723.1, from coordinate 35,523 downwards.
GCAAACTAAAATTTGCCAATTTGTAATTTTACTGAACATCTGTCACTTTGGAAATAAAAATTTTAAATTACCTTGCATTCAATTGACTCTCTATTACTCTTACTTCATATCCACTTACAAGTTAATCAACAAGCAGAAATTTAAGAATAACAGACTTTTCTTTAGAACCATATACATAAATAAAGAAGTTTAATGCTCTTACGAAAATGTGAAGCTAAATCTCCAAAACAAAAACAAAAAAAAAGAAATAGAACTTTCGAAATTTTTATGGGCATATGTTGGAACAGCGTTAGTAATGTCGAAATTAAAGTAATGACGAAATTTGAATTATCAAATTACTCCATTTTTCTCAAACACCTGCACTTGCAGAGTGTAAACCGTATATATAAACCAGTCAAAACGCTGTGTGTTTAACTTCAGCAGCATTTGAAGTGTTTCCTTGAATACAAAGTAAGTTGGTAGAGCTATTTCATTTATATTAGATACTCAAATTTAACACACTAGTAGCAGGTCTTATTTTGGGCATACTACTTTCAATTGAAATTTTTCAATGTTTCTAATTTTCTCTTTTTGTTACATTACAATTGCCTCATTCCTAACTTTACTGTAATAGCAAGCGCAAAGCAAAGTGTAATTTTATTTTGCATTTTTAACGAGACACAAAGATTCGTTCTATATATCTTTACAGTTTTTCTAGAACGACTAAATGAAGACTCGAGTCATTATCAGCTATATTTTCCTACAGGCCTTTTGCTCGGTCTATACCCGTTTCGCATCTGAAAAAACATTGTCAGGAGGTTGGCCACTAGTAAATCTGTCAATCCCACGTACGCATCTCAAACCTTCAAGTTTTTCAAATTTAATAATAAGTCTAAAACGAAATTAGATACGGGCTGCTCAAAAAATGATGACTGTACTGAACAATTCGAAAAAGATGCCCAAGCACTTAGCGATGCTATGATCGCAGGAAAGTAATAGATTGAATCTCCACGACTTACACTGGACTAATACAATTGTTACTTTCTTTACAGTTTCAACATTACGATCGCAAAAAACTTGACAGTTATTAAAGATTTCTATTTTAAAGCTCTTCCAGAATTTGATGTGTCTATTCAGAAAGACGTTTGTTCATCTCACAACACTGACAAGTCAAGTAGGAGAGACTCCGTTCAATTCAACATAGACACTTTCCAAACGGTTTTCGACATTCAATTCGCCAGTTCAAGTCTTCCGACTTTAGCTACTCAGTAAGTTTTCTTTCAAAAAAAATATTCAAATTCATTTATCAACCATATTGTATTTTAGTTTTCAAGAAGACCTAAAGACAATAGAAAATGCTATTTGTACCAAACCTTCAGGAATCAGCGTTGATTCATTGCACAACCCATCTACGAGACAACCACTAGACTGCATTTCGGAAAATCCAACAGGAACGCTATCTGGTACCTACACTGCAACTGCATTAAACGCCCATTTCCAATTGGACGTCACGACTCAACGCAACGGTAGCAGGAACGTTAACTATGCAGGCATTGCAAATGTATTAGATATTTATGATGTAAAGTGTAGTGATGGTGGTCGTGACACTTTCCCTTGTAAATGTATTCTGCAAACCTGGCTAATGAAACAAATTTTGATATTTTCTATTAATATTTTAAGCCCATGTTGGATTCAAAAATATTTTGAAGAGAATCCCGAATCCAGTTTTTTTAAATGTCCTTCATAAAATTTATACGGATTGAATTTGGGAAAAATTTATGTAATATTATGGGTTAACAAAGGTTAATAAAGTGCTTACATTTAACGTATTGCTATAGCTTGTTTTCTAAGCATAGATTTGCTGTTATGTCACAAAAAAGATGTGACATTTCTTGTAAGCATTATTAATTAATCACAACTTGATCACACTGGGGGTGTTATCTAAATAATCCTTCAACTTTTGTTAAAATAATAAAAATGTGATCAAAAAAATTGTATTAATCAATTATCATTAATGACAAGAAATTGAAAAAAGTGAACTCGTATTATTCTCGAGAGATGTAATGTAACTCATACGACAAAAATTTTCCTTCAACTAGACTTACAAACAATATTTTCATAATCATTAATGCTTATTCTAATTTTTTCTAACCTTAGGTTATTCTAAAAATTGTCTTCATTTAACAAACTAACAAAGCAGTGCTCGGAACGAACGACGGACCGCGGGACGGCCGTCACCTCTTCCCGAGTGGGGCGCAGCGAGCGGCGGCAGGGCCCGAATCCCCCTCGCTCTCCGGGCAAAGGCCGACCCTTCCCCGTTGCCGGCAATGCGGGGACTGCGGCGGCCGATCCCGGGCAAAGGCCCGACCCTTCCCCGTTGCCGGCAATGGGGGGACTGCGGTGGCGGCCGATACCGGGCAAAGGCCCGACTCTTCCCCGTTGACGGCAATGCGGGGACTGCGGCGGCCGATCCCGGGCAAAGAGGGCACCGTCCGTCCGTTGGGAGGGGACGGGAGACGGCGTTGTAAGTGAAACAATTTTTGCCAAGCTATATCTTTACTGTCATTGAGAATCGCCAAAAATTAAAAACAATTTTATTATAATCCGGTGCTATAATCGGAGCAGAGTAATAGATTGGATCGCTACAACTTACACTGAACTAATAAAATCATTACTTTTTTTTTATACAGTTTCAACAATTTAAAAAAAAAGATATTGAAGATTTCAATTTCAATAAAATTTGAATGGAAAGTGTTATGTAATAAGTTTAATAAAACAAGTTTTCATATTTTATAATTCCTATTCCTACTACATGGTGGCAGCACTGCCCTGCAGTATGCACAACGTTAAATAAAATAAGAGAGTCGGTATTCGTTCCTGTTGCCTATTATAAGTTAGACTTTTGGGTCTTAAATCTTTCAAATGTATTGTATTTCAATTTTTTAACTTTAATTTCCTCTTTTTACAATCACATCCTGAGCTGCTGTAAATTAATAACAATTTTGAGGACCACTTATCTCATCACTGTCATCATTTAATGACGTAAAAAAAATTCATTACTTCCTCTTTTATTGTAATAATTTTGGATGCAAAGTGTGTTTTTTAAATTTTTCACTATTTGATGAATATTCAAACTCTGCACCAAGCAGGTAAGTCCATTTCATAATTTATCGTCTTCAATAATTTTAAGATTACGTTTGATAGTTTAGGGCAATATTGACCAATTGTGTATAGATTTGACAGGCGGGCTCAATTAGTAATGTCTTGAAATATACGGAAGTGAAAGAAAAATATTAAAAGTCGGGGCCACTATGAATTTTTTTCAAATGTATTGTATTTCAACTTTTTATCTCTATGTTCCTGTAAATTAATAACGCTCAATGTAAGAAAGATAGGTTTCTATTTTAAGGGCACGGATAAAATTTTCGAATTTAAGGGAGTTATAAAAGTTCACAGAGAAAAACAGTTGTTCATCAAAATTTAAAATCGATTGGAATAGAGAATGCTTTGATCGATTTACTTGTTACCGCTGCCACAAGGTAGCAGCACTGCCCAATAATTACGTGAAACAAGTCTAAATTCAAACACATTAACTTTTTTTGTATTTTTTAAATTTCTAGTCATGTTTTCTTGTTTTTATTCAATTTTCTTTCTTCAACCCTTCCTTTTCTATCCTATAAATTTGTTCTTGTTCAAAATTTTTTATTTGAATTCTATCAAATACTTTAGGGCAATAAAATAATAGGATTTTTACACTGGAAGTGTTCCTTCAATTCCAGGGTTAATTTCGAATTTATTTTCTTTAAGTGCCAATTTTAGTTTATAACTTCTTAATGCATGGTGAATGAAATTTCAAATATATGTGGAAATTCTCACTTTTGGTGCAATGTTATAAGGAAAATTTACTCGTATTTTTGCGTCAATAAATCTGTCAAAGATGTATATTTCAAAAATCAGGATATTGCATTTTTTTTAAAACATTAACACAATGGGGTTGTTTATGTATAAATACCGGTGCTGGGTAATGAATTTTTATCATTCTCTTCTCATTCATTAAGTGTAGATAAGCGTCACATTTTATTTTGTATTAATAACACGTAAAATACTCTATTCCCAGGTCACTGTGAAATCCTTGTCAAGATGAAAACCACTTTAGCAGTCGCTGTTTTTATTCAGATTTTATTCTGTACTGAAGCATTTCAAACTGTGAATGAGACTGATGAGGTAACTAATTTACTCCTACACTTTTAAGTAAGGGTTTCAGAGATGAATATTGAAGGTGAAAGAAGATAAAAAGTTGTATTTCTTCGTTTAGTCACTTCATTCAATAACATCTTAGCTTGTTTACAATATATTTTTAAAGATATCGATTTTCCATGCCCTCGTTTTGGCAATTACGCCCGATCCGGATGTGACGTGTGCGAAAATAGTGTCGCCAACTGGTGACATTGCATCGCATTGATCGAAATTGGATAACCGCTGTATTGTTGGCGACACTATCTTCGTACTCGTCACATCCGTGTTTGGATAATGGCGGTAATGCCAAAACGAAGGCATGAAAAAACGATAACATCAAAAAAACTTAATATAAGCAAGATAAGCTTTTGCAAAACTCGTCTCAGAAACTTACTTTAACACTAGTTGCTTAAACAAATGAATTGCTAACTGTATTTCTGCGTATTTTAAGTACTTGAAACGGATTTGCCCAATTACCCAAGACCATTTGGACACATTGCGTGACGCGGCGATCACCCCAGTTGAAGATCGACCTCCTGAAGTAATAAAACAATTATAAAATTTCCATTCCTAATATTGTCCTTTCAGTTCTACAAAGAAATGACTGGCTGTGCCAATGGATTCTTCTTAGGCAAAGTAAAACTTTATTTACAAACTCAAAATCTTAATTATAACACCCCGAACAATCTTATTCGCAGAGTGAAATGTGTAAACCAACACGTAAGGGATACAAAGGACTTCCTTCATGCTACAAATTATTCTCATCAGTAAGTCTACAACACATGATCACATATCAAATCTAAGTATTTTTATATTACAGGAAGGCTTCAAAACCTTAACTGATTCAGCTGCTACAAACCCCTTGAACGAGTTAATCGTCTACTACTACGGAAATAAACTAGGTCTTTGTAAAAAACCAAACCCAACCAAAGAAAGTATCCAACAAACCGTAACTGAGTTTTTTAAAAGTGCTGACATGATGACTGATTTTGGTAAACAAGTCACGTGTTAATTTTGGCAATAAGTTTTGATAATTCTTTTATTTCTTAGACATTCTTCTGACTGCCATAGTGCCTGACATAGCATCTGATTTTATGGGTTGTCTAAAAGAATACACCAAATTGCTTTCTTAGAAGACTGCTATTGAGTGTTGCAATTTTGAATACATGTAGTCATTCAAAAAGAAAACAAAATAAAATATAAATCAAATCATAATCAGTTCTATCTTCGGTATTTACTGCACCATCTGTGGTGCAACAAATTTCTTGAGTAAACTAAAAGAAATTCCTATGGGACGTTATTGGATGTCATAATACTAACGCCGAGCCGGGAAGCAGCGGGTCCGGCAGAGCGCCGAGGCAGAGGCCCGTCGGTCATGCGCCGCTGCGTGTTGCACACGCCCGGCGTTTCGACGGTGCCGGCCGACGCCGATGCCGACCTCCCCGGCAGGACGGAGGCCGACTCTAAGTAAGCCAACTAAAATTTTCAATCAACATTTCACTCGCTTCAATCAATTTTTAAAATTTCAAACACTAATTGCTCCTCCTCTGAAAATTGCACTGCCCAATTCACCAAAGCTGCTGAACTGTTTAGTGCTTCTATGGTCTCAACTGATTAAGAAACAACATTTACGCTTCACTGCGTTACAAAATAATTTTATTTCCCAGTTTTCACATTACTCTAATAAGCAACACGGCCGTTATTAAAAATCTTAACGTAACAGTACTTGAAAAATTTTGATATGACTGTATGACAAAACATGTGTATAGTCAATACCTGACTTTGGAGATTGTAAATGTCTCGCCAAAAATTTTCTTAAAATTTTAAAAGAAGTATCTCTTTCTTAAATATAATTAGACTAGAAGTTTGTATAACCATGTTTGTATTGCAGATTGATGACAGATTCCACACCAAGTTGAATCCAATAATTGTATAAAGTCATTAAAGTAGTCATTATCACTTAGTTTTCGTATAAAAACCCCATTTTTTGTAGGGTTTGTGTTAAATTTACAGAAAAACTCGAATAAAAGTAAGCCAAATTACTGCAAAAATTTAGGAAACCTAGCAAATGCATTCAAATGCATGTTAATAACAATCATAGATACAACTTTTTTAAATGTCCTATATAAGTGTTTTGTAATAAATTTAATAAACAAGTAACACCCAAGTTTTCATATTTTATAATTCCTGTTCGTGCTACATGGTGGCAGCACTGCCCTGCAGTATGCACAACGAAATAAGAGAGTCGGGATTCGTGCCTGTTGCCTGTTTGGGTCTCAAATCTTTTAACCTTTATGACATTATGGAATTTTTTAACTTCATGTTCCTCTTTTTATAAGCACATCCTAAGCTACTGTAAATTAATAACGCTTAAAGTAAGAAAGATGAAGCTCTCCCCGAGTGGGGCGCAGCGAGCGGCGGCAGGACCCGAATCCCGCTCGCTCCCTCGCTCTCCGGGCAAAGGCCGACTCTTCCCCGTTGCCGGCAATGCGGGGACTGAGGCGGCCGATCCCGGGGCAAAGGTCCGACCCTTCTCCCGATGCCGGCAATGCGGGGACTGCGGCGGCCGATCCCGGGCAAAGGCCCGACCCTTCCCCCGTTGCCGCTACGGGTTATCTGTTTCTGTGTTCAGGGTTTGGAAAAAAAATTTCAAAACTAATGAATGAAAATTTAAAATTTGTTGAAAAATTATATTTGCATCTAAGAAATGATAGACAATTTAAACTTATTAAATTACTGGTCATATATTACAAGTTTTCTTTGTTTATCTCTTGCCTACTTTAAAATTTCAATTGCAAAAATTTTAGTTTCATGACTTTACAATTTTATTAGTCAGGTGGTCTTTTGTGTAAATGCCCGACAAAGCACTCACCATGCACCTATGAATTCAGTTTGTTATTTATAAGTTGGAAAACGTTAATACTACACCATTTCAAATATTACAAATGTATTGTATTTAAATTTTAAAAATTAAAACAAATTTTATTTAAAAAGAAGATTCTGTAATGTTTGTTGTCCAACTAAAATAAAACAAAAGGTGACTTGGAAAAATTTTATTATTTCATCAATTGAGTCTGCTTTTATAGAGCAGCGTGTACATTGATGCAAACTGAAAATTGCAAAACTGTCAGTGAGTAATTTTACTGCACATCTGTCACTTTGGAAATAAAAATTTTATAATACCTTGCATTCATAGTCATTCTATTACTCTTACTTCATTTACAAGTTACTCAACAAGCAGAATTTAAAGAATAAAAGAGTTTCTTTTCAGAACCGTATACTTAAATAATCAAGGTGAACATTCTTATGCCACGTAAATGTGAAGCTAAGGCTCTCAAAAATAAAAAATTTCGAAATTGTGAATTAAAATAAAAATTTTTATGGCCAGACGTTTGAATTGCGTCAATAATGTCGAAATAAGTCTACCTTGAAATGTCAAATTACGCCATTTTTCTCAAACACCTGCACCTGCAGAGTGCAAACCGTATATATAAAAACCACATGCCGAGAAATTTTGTCAAAAGCTTTAACGCTAAATTTTGAAGTGTTTCCTGTATACAAGAATACCAAGTAAGACGCTAGATATACCTATTTAGATACTATAATTTAACCGATTAGCAGCTCTAATTTTTTAGCAGTTTAACTGCAATTTTAATTTTCTTTTTTGTAGTAACAAAAGTTAAGATTTGTTCTGTCTCTTTACAGGTTTAAGTAACCAAAAATGAAAATCCAACATATCATTTTCATACATGCATTTTATTACACCACCCGCATTGCAGAAAGTGCAAACAAAGTACAACAACTTTTACAAGGGTATCAGAATGAGTTAATCCCAAGTTCGTTAATCACACACCCTACCAAGTTTTCACTTGTAATAATTTTAACACAAAAAACTTAGATACTGGATGTACGAACAATGAAGACTGTACTGACCAATTCAGCAATGAAGCCATTGCACTTAGCACTGCAATGATTGAAAAAAAGTGATATAGATTAACTACAACCTTCATTGCACCCCTATTACAATTGTGTACTTTCTTTACAGTTTCACCATTACAATTCTAAGTAACTTGACCGTTATTAAAAATTTCAACTTCAAAGTTCTTCCAGACTTTGATGTGGTTATATCACAAAACGTTTGTTCATCTTACAACAGTAACAACTCAAGTAGGCGAGACACTGTTCAATTCACCCTAGACCATTTCCAAATGATCTTTCAGATTGAATCTGCTGGTTTAAATGTTCTTAATCAGTAAGTTTTCTTTCAAAAAAGAATATTCAAAATTATTTCTCAACCATTTTCTGTTTTAAGATTATCCCAAGATGTTGCCACTATACAAAATCTCGTTAATTGTACCAAACCTTCAAGCACCACCCTACCTTCAACGACCGTACTAATGAGCCTATTACCGCAACCCTGCGTTTCAAGTCTACCTCTCACGACAGAAGCGCTATCTGCTGTCTACACTACGAACATGAAGAACGTCATTTTCGAATTGGACGCTACGGCTCAAAGTAACGGTAACTGGACCGTTAACTTTGCCGGAATTGTGAATCAAAATACCATAAATTTTTATAATACAACGTGTACTAATGGTGGTGGTCCCAATATTATTTGTAATTGCATTCTGACAGACAAAGTAATGCAGGAAATTTTGTTGACTTCCATTAATACTTTAAGTCCGTGTTGGATTCAAAAATACGTTGAAGACGATCCCGAATTCAGTTTTTTTAGATGTTCTTTTTAATGAGAAATGAGAAATGTGTATGTAAAATCATAACGTTAATAAAGATTATTTGAATGCTATCTGACTGTTTTGTTTTTTAGTCTGAGAGATTAAAACTTGGATTAAACAAGAACTGTGAATGAGACTGATGAGGTAACTAATTTACTCCTACAATTTTAAGTAAGGGTTTCAGAGATGAATAGTGAAGGTGAAACAAGATAAAAAGTTGTTTTTCTGCGTTTAGTCACTTCATTCAAACACATCTTAGCTTGTTTACAATAGATCTCTAAAGTTATCGATGTTCCATGCCCTCGTTTTGGCACAGAACCTTATGTGAATTGTGCGAAAATAGTGTCGGCAACTGGTGACAGTTTGTTGCATTGCTTCGCATTGAATGATCGAAATTATTGGCATTCAATGGTCTCAGGTTGGCGACACAATCTTCGTAATCGTCACATCCGGGTTTGGATAATGGGGATAATGCCAAAATGAAGACATGAAAAAACGATAAAAATTAATATAAACAAGATAAGCTTTTGCAATATTCGTCTCAGAAACTTACTTTAACACTAGTTGCTTATAAAAACAAATGAAGTGCTAACTGTATTTCTGCGTATTTTAAGTACTTGAAACGGATTTGCCAAATTACCCAAGACCATTTGGACACATTGCGTGAAGCGGCGATCACCCCAGTTGAAGATCGACCTCCTGAAGTAATAAAAGAATTATAGAACTTCCATTCTTAATATTGTCCGTTCAGTTCTACAAAGAAATGACTGGCTGTGCCAATGGATTCTTCTTAGTAGTAAAACTTTATTTACAATTTCAAAATCTTAATTATAACACCCCGAACAATCTTATTCGCAGAGTGAAATATGTAAACCAACACCTAAGGGATACGAAGGTCTTCCTTCATGTTACAAATTTTACCATATTTTACAAAAGTGAGGTTACTCTCTCTCTCTCTGATAAAGTATAAATTTGATGGTGAATTATTCTTGCACAACCGTGGATAGATGAGAGTTTTTATTGCACTTATGTCGTTTTTGCAATGACGTGTGCTCCTGCTATTCCATATTGCAACAGATCATTGGTAAATAAAATGTCATGATTAGGAAATCATGCTATTCTGAAACACATGTAGGCCATGAAAATATATAAAGTCAAGAACAAAAAAATTTTGTTACAATTCCAACCGATATTGAAGCGAACACTTGTTCCATAAGGTATTTTAACAAAATTCAGAAACCTAAAAATTTAAACATTAACATAACTTTTTTTTTCTTAGAAACCAGAAAAAAAATGAAAGATCAAATCATAATCAGTTCTATCTTTGGTTTTTACTTCACCATCTGTGGTGCAACCAATTTCTTAGGCAAACTAAAAGAAATTCCTATGGACGTATTGGATGTCGTAATACCAAGTAAGCCAACTAAAATTTTCAATCAACATTTCACTCGCTTCAATCAATTTTTAAAAATTCAGACACCGGTTGCTCCTACTCTGAAAATTACACTGCCCAATTCACCAAAGCTGCTGAATTCCTAAGTGCTGCTATGGTCGCAACTGAGTAAGTTTAAACAGTTGAATGCAATAATGGTATAAACCCACTAAAGTAGTCATTATAACTTAGTTTTCATATAAAATCCCCATTTTTTTGTAGGGTTTGTGTTAAATTTCCAGAAAAACTCGAGTAAAATTACTGAAAATTTTGCGTAAAAGAAAACCTAGCAAATACATTCAAATGCGTGTTAATAACGATCACATATACAACTTTTTTACATGTCCTGTATAAGTCTAATAAAATTTGAATTTAATAAATGTAATAAACAAAGTAACAACCCAAGTTTTCATATTTTATAAGTCCTGTTGGTGCTACATGGTGGCAGCACTTCCCTGCAGTATGCACAACGTTGTATGAAATAAGAGAATCGGGATTCGTGACTTTTCCCTGTTTGGGTCTTTATTCTTTTTTTAACCTTTCTGTCATTATGGAATTTTTTCAAATTTTTAACTTTATGTTCCTCTGTTTACAATTACATCCTAAGCTACTGTAAATTAATAACGCTCAATGTAAGAAAGATGAAGCTACGGGTCATTTTTTTCTATGTTAAAGGTATGGACAAACATTTCAAAAATAATTTATTAGAATTTAAAGGAGTTATAAAAGTTATCAGAGGAAAAAGTTGTTAATCGAAATTTAAAAATCGATTGAAATATCGAATGCTTTAATCGATTTACTTGTTATTGCTGCCACAAGGTAGCAGCACTGACCAATGGGGCGAAGTCGCTTCGGCAGTTCTAACAATGACCGTAGCGTAGCGCGTCGGTACCAGTCGATGAATTTAGCATCGATTTGGCATGTAACCGGAAATAAATTCATCGACTGGTACCGACGCGCCACCCTACGGTCATTGTTACAACTGCCGAAGCGACTTCGCCCCATTACATGAATCTTCTTGAAACTAGTTTAAATTCAAACGCATTAACTTTTTTTGTATTTTTTAAATTTCTAGTCATGTTTTCTTGTTTTTATTCATTTTTGCCTACTTTGGGCATTTCATTTTTCTTTCTTCAACCCTTCCTTTTTTATTCCATAAATTTGTTAGTGTTCAAAATTTGTTTTAACTTAAAAAAAAAAAAAAGGAACCTATAGTAAGGTCGTTTTTAACCCTGACATTTCCTATTGAAAAGACAGATGACATTAAAAACCGCAGAGTAAGCAGCTGTTAAATCTAGAATTTGTACTCCCACCTATTTTCTATATTAACAGCCAAATTCGGACACACTGACAACAAAATTTGTTGAAAAACCATATTTGCACCTAAGAAATGATAAAAAATTTAAACTTATTAAATTACTGGTCAAATATTACAAGTTTTCTCTCTGTATCTCTTCCCTACTTTAAAATTTCAATCGCAAAACTTTTAGTTTTATGACATAACAATTTTATTAGTCAGGTGGCCTTTTGAGCCCGACACAGCACTCACCCACGCACCTACACGAGTTCCTACACGAGTTTGTTATTTAAACGTGGTTCAACCTCGGTGAATACTACACCATTTCGAACTGCATTAACTGTAAGTAATACAAACACTTTTTCTTTGGTTTAACTTTTTCGGTTTATACTGTTTACACAAAATAATTTTGTATAAAAGTGAGTATTTTTTTAAATATTCAAACTCTGCACCAAGCTGACACGTAAGCCCATTTCATAGTTTATCCGTCTTTTCAATAATTTTAAGAATACGTGCAATAGTTAATGGCAATATTGACCAATTGTGTATACAGATTTGACAGGTTGGCTCAACTTGCAATGTCTTCAATATACGGAACTGAAAGAACAAATACTTCACGATTTCTAAGTCATTTTTATTTTCTCAAAAACCTCAAGTTTTTTAAAATTTATTTTGAAAATTTGAAAATATAAAATTAATTTTCCAGCTTCAAATTAAATAAATAGTGGTCATCATAAAAACTTTCAAGCGCATCTGTCATTTCCGCCTTTTTTGCAACGTCACACGCTTTTTCAATTTCTACTTATAAACCACAGGTAAATAATTGAAGACTTCCTTTTAATCTTAACTTAAATCTTTGCTTTAAAACGTTCCGTATATTCCCAAGAATTCTTAAAAATTTAAGGTAATTCTAAACTTTTCATCCCAAACTTTTATTACTGTGTGACGCAGGATAGTTTTTTTTCTACTAACACTTGCATTTACCTGACGCCATATGGTATACAAAGACACCAACTGTTTACCATTCTAAATCGTTTCAGATACTAGTTGAAATCAACCGCAGGGAGAGAATGCTGTTTACCATTTCGAAATCGTTTCAGATACTAGTTGAAATCAACCGCAGGGAGAGAATGAAAACTCAAATCATCATCTACTTCCTCCTTAACGCGTTCGGCAATTGTCTTGCAGAAAGTTTAGGCGCATTACTACAACTCCCAAGTAAGTTTTCCATAAATTCAACAATCGTAACTCGTATTAATTACAACACAAAACTTAGACACTAATTGCTCGTACGATGCAAACTGCACTGCAGCAGCGATAAAAAATGCCCAACAGGTGACAGTTCTTGCGCATTTTTCTAGGTAATAGCATAAGATTTTATTTCTTTTTAAGTCACGCATCATTTTAAAATTATTTCTTTGCAGTTCCACCATTAACCTAATAAGTAACGTGAGCATTATTAAGAATTTAAACATCACAACTCTTGCAAATTTTAACTTGTCCGTATATCAAAACGTTTGCTCCACTCCTAGTCCTGACAAGTCGAATGAACGAAGCACTCTTGCATTTTTAGTAGACAATATTCAGGCAAATTTTGAGATTGATAGTAACGATCCGACTAGTACACTTACTTCTTTAAATCAGTAAGTAATAATTTGTAAAATAAAAAATTCACAATTTTTCTAATATTTTTTGTTTTTACTCCAGATTGGTGCAAAATACTGAAGCAACTTTAAGTGAAGTTTGTTCCAGCCCACCCAGTCTGAAGGACGCAATTCCACCTATACCAACCTTGCAACTAGCCCCCACATGTTTACTAGAAACACCTATTTTAGAAACACCTATTTTACCAAAATCATCTGTAGTACCATCATCTATAGTCTACAGTGTAGATATTAAGAATGCTATTTTTGGAGTAGATGTTACAATTCAAAACACAGGCAATATGACAATTAACTTTGCCGGAATATTAAATAAGGACACTATTGTATTTAATAATACTGCATGTACTGGTTCCAAACTTGTTTGTAAATGTATTCTGACTGACAGTACAATGCGGACAGTTTTAGTAACTGCTGGAAATGCTGTAACTCCATGTATAATGCAAAGTTATGCTAATAACAAACGCAAAGTCAAGGTTAATATATGTCCAATATTTTGATGTAATAACTGAAATTAATAAATTTTAACTCTTGCAATCCCAAATCCTGCATTTATTTCATTGAATTCTACTCAGAGTGTATAGGTGGGCACAGTTGTTAGTTAAATGTGACTTACAAATGTCGAATGAAAAGGGCTAATGTGTGAACGGTGGGGCTATTGTCATTTGTTACTCTGTTAAGGGGACTGCGGCGGCCGATCCCGGGCAAAGGCCCGACCCTTCTCCCGTTGCCGGCAGTGCGGGGACTGCGGCATCCGATCCCGGGCAAAGGCCCGACCCTTCTCCCGTTGCCGGCAGTTAAGGGTCTGCATAAAAATTTCAAAAATAAGGTTTAAGAATTTAAAGGTGTTATGTAAAGAGAACAATAGTCGGTAATCAAAATTTAAAATCGAATTTCTTACTGCTGCCACAAGGTAGCAGCACTGCCCAATAATATTCTCGAAACTAGTTCAAATTCAAACACATTAACATTTTATTTTAATTTTTAAATTTCTACTCATAAATTTTCTTGTTTTTTTTTAAATTTTGCCTACTTTGGGTATTTTTTATTCTTTCTTCAACCTTTCCTTTTTTTATTCTACTGTATAAACTTTTTCTCGTTCAAAATTTGTTGGGTTCTCGTTTTTTGAAGAATATTATAAAACGAATTTTATAAATAAAAACTATTTTTCTAATAATTGTTTCGTAAGAACTCGCAGCTGTCATATTACACAATTGAACATACAAGCGCGACTGTCCCTTCTGCGAGAATTGTTTACATCATGCCATTCAATATGATGAAATCGTTCTTTTCTTCTAACACCTGCACTATTTTAAAATTATATGGTATATATACCCTTCAAATCCACTACTGTTGTCATATAACTGTTCATACCGCAGTATCAAGGTAAATTTACAGTAGTTGCACTAATATAAGTAATTTTTAAATCACATTTCTTCAAAACTAAAAGGTGACTTACCAAAACTCGTACTCTCTTCACATTTTTCTAGGATTCAAACATGAAATTTCAAGCAATTATCTCCTTGATTTTCCTACACGACATTTCCAATTGTGAAGCAAGTTCATCAGGGGAATTAAATGAACTAGGACAAATTCCACAGAACCTTTTGGCCGCTTTAAACTTAACCCCAAGTAAAGTATAACTAGTAAATTAACATTTCATATTCAAATAATAAAAAAAATTAAATATTTAGATACTGGTTGTACCTACAACGAAAAGTGCACTGATGAATTCAGTAATGACGTTATATTATTTAGCCAAGCTGTAGCTGGGTAAGTTATGAGACTCCATAATACCAACTTTCAACTGTTTCAACTATTTCATGTCTTTTGCAGTACCACCATTCAACTAACACCTAACCTAGGCATTATTAAAAATTTTACCATCACATTTCTCCGAAATTCGTCCATGAAGATAACACAAAATGTTTGTTCAACTCCAAGTTCTGATAACACAAGCAGAAGAGACACTGTGGGATTTACGTGGGACAATCTTCAAATGTCTCTGGAAACTGCAGATATCACTTTAAATGAAGTTCCGACTTTAATACAGCAGTAAGTTACAATTTTCAAAATATAGTGGCAAAAGTAATTATACACTTGTTTATAATTTAGATTAGCCCAATTGCCTGGATTAATAGTAAATAATATTTGCACTAAACCTGTAAACTTCTCTACCATTATACCAACTATATCAATCCCACCATTATTATCTAAAACATGTTTGAACACCCCTTTATCGATTCCCCCCTCCTTATCATTATCTAGTGTCTTTAGTACAGTCTTGACAAATATCATGTTCGGATTGGACGGTACGGTACAAAGCAACGGTAACTGGACTGTTAATTTTGCAGGAGTTGTAAATGAAGACACTGTAGTATTTTATAACAACAGATGTGCTAGCGGATCCGAAATATTTTGTAACTGCGTTCTGACTAATCATACGATGCGTACGCTCTTTGTAAGCGCTTTTAATGCAATAAGTTCCTGTCTAATTCAGAAATATAGTGAAACCCCTGAATTGAACTTTTTTATTTGTCCTATGTAACTAAAATTTGAAGTGGAATGTATTTGTAAAAATTTGAATAAAGTTTGTTGAAATGCATACTTAATAATCTCAATATTTTATAATATAAACATTTCTGATGGAAAAAAAATAGTGCAGGAAAGTGCAATGGGATTGCGGGGTTTGTTGCAACATTTTGCCACCAGACAGGCGCCACCAGACGGGCTACTGAGCGAAAACTCTTTGGATACTCAAGGTAGAGCTCTGAAATTGTTTACAAGTTGTTTGAAGTGAATATTCACCTCAAAATATATCAGATTCAATAAAAAAAATCAACATGTAAAGTTTTAAAAAAATTCAAAAAGCATATCGGTATTCATTTTCATAGTGATACGACCTCTGGTGGCACTAATTTCGGCTTCAAATACCAGAATTAAAAATGCAAGTCTTTTAGCCTCTGCCCTAAAATGAGTTTCAAAACAAATTTTTTGTTATTAAAAAAACATGAACCCAACCTAGCATAAAATTACAGATCTAAAAAAAATTAGTTTCTGCATATAATGTCATGAGCCACGTTTCACCTTTCTTCTTTACTAAGCTTACGTATTTCCGCCAGGTTTTTTAGTTTTAACCTTAAAAACCAATAAAATTTATGACTCAACCTCAACTATATATGTAACTGAAGAAATTTGAAGTGGAATGTATTTGAAAAAAATTGAATAAAGTTTGAAATGCAATTTAAAACTAATAAACATTTCTGATGAAAAAAAAATAGTGCAGGAAGTCCAATGGGATTGCGGGGTTTGTTGCAACATTTTGCCGCCAGGATGAGCCACCAAACGGGCTACTAAGCAAATAGCTTTTTTACATTTCATCGCTAATTTGGTGAAATTTAAATTGCATAGTATATTTTAATAAAAACTAGCTTTTAGCCAGTCGCTTTCAACATAAAAGAGTCCTCTGATAAACATTTGCAACACTTTTATAAAAAGTTTGCGTCATATCACATCTAGATTTTAAAAAAACTTTGAATTATTAGGATCGAATTTGGACGTTGTAAAAATATTGGCGCTGTGATCCGCGGCGGGTCTACCGATATGCCTTCTCCACAGCAGTGGAAGAATCATATCGGTATTCACTTTCATAGTGATACGACCTCTGGTGGCTAACCAGAATTAAAAATTCAAGTCTTTTAGCCTCTGCCTAAAATGAGTTTCAAAACAAAAATATATGGCCCTAACCTAGCACAAAATTACAGATCTAAGAAAAATTAGTTTCTGCATATAATGTCATGAGCCACGTTTATAATGTTATAACCCTTCTTCTTTACAAAGCCTACGTATTTCCGCCAGGTTTTTTAGTTTTAACCTTAATAAAAACCAATAAAATTTATGACTTTCGTGTTCTGCTACCTCAACTATAAATATATAACTGAAGAGTGTTGCCAACCATCAGAGGAGCTGCACGTAAAGTCTACGTATCCAGAAATTCAATATTACTGAAAACAAAAACTGCATTTTGCTTTAGATCAACATGATTTACCAAACAATTTTTAGAATTCTATTTATTTTCAACTTTTGCCAATCAGGAAATTTAGGGATTTTAAATGGAGCAGAACAGCAACTCCAGAAAGGGCTGAATACATTAGGTCTAACACAAAGTAGGTTAATTTATCACAGAAAAACGGTTTTACAGTACTAATTTTTCTACTCTCAGACACAGATTGTGTTTATAATAAGAACTGCACTGATGCATTCATTATCCAGGCTCAAGAAGCAAGTCAGCTTATGATTGACACAAAGTTAGTTTCAAATGGGATGAATGAAATTAAAACAGTTCTCGCATCTGCCACTATTAAACCTTGAAAGACATTCACAACACAGTGGCGCCTGTTGTGGCAGTCGCGAGAACCATTCATCCCATTTATTAATAACTGACTTTTTTTAAAAAAACTTTTTTTACAGTTTCGCCTTGATTCTGGTTCAAAATAATGGATTTATAAAAAACTACAACGCCACCTTCCCTCCTGGTTTTCAAATTGTTCTATCCCAAAATGTCTGCTCTTCCCAAAAAGACTCCAACACTAGAAGAGATACGTTTCAAATCACTCTGAATTACTTCCATATGGTGCTGGAAGTAGAAAATGTCAATCCAACTGACTTTCTAAATTATTTAAATAAGTATACATTACCATTCTGAAGAAAAATATTTTTGTTTTATAGTCTAACTTACATTACAGTTTGATCCAGAATCCTTCGTCAGTAGGAAATGGAGCATGCGCAAATCAACTGAATACAAATACAGTATCACCAACCTTACCGAAAAGTCTTATCAGTGCGGAATGTTTAATTGACATAACTAAACTAACTTCACAAATTTCGGCTTCTGGTGTGTACAAAACAGATGCTCAGAACGTACAGTTTGCCATAGACATTACATTCCATAAAAATGGTACTAGAATTATCAATAATGTAGGAATCGTTAATGATACTAGTATTAAGCTTACTAATACTGATTGTGGAGGTAGTTCCGGTTTCGATATTTTCTGTAGTTGTATTTTAACTAATGATGTAATTCATAGTCTTACTTCAACACTCGTTGATACAACTAGTTCATGCTTGGGTGAAAGTGTTATCAATGGTTTTGATGTCTTTGAATGTCCGGTGTAAAATGAAATAAATTGTTTCAGTGAATTTTGATGTTTATAGTATAAGGAATAACATAAATGAGATAAATATTGGAGGTGAAAGTCGGAAATAAAGTTGGGTTTTTCATTTCTCTAAATTTATTTTCTTTTTATTTATTAGATAAAAGTTGATCCGGTTTTGGCATTTTCGTTATTGAGGTTTTAGAAATAAAGAAATAAGAGAAATGTAGGGTTGCTACCTAGATGTTATATAAGATGAGGGTAGCAATGAGTTTTTTCATTTTCAATTTCCCTGAATTTTTCCTGATTTCCAGATAGAAATATTTCTTGTAGGAAAAGTTGATACAACTTCTTTTCGTATTTCACCTCAATATTCGTCTTTCTCTTTTAAGAATTTTAATATTTGACAGTCTGTCCTCCAACAAACAGAATTTTGTTTTATAAATAATGCCGTGTTTAAGCACTAGTGAGAAAAATGCTTATCCTCCATATGAATTTTCAAGGTCCTCTACTGTTTATAGTTATACGTGACTCTATTGCGCACACGTGCAATCAGACAATGTAGGCGGATTCATAATTTTCCAGCTGGAATGGTTTTGCTGACATTTACAAATTTAGAGACCTTCACCAAACGTTTTGTAAAATACTAGTAACAAAAATATTTCCCTTTAAACACCATTTCAAGGAACAAAAATAAAATTTTAAATTATTTAATATTCATTTCAGCTACTAAACCACGTCACTACCTCGCGACAACTTTCTAACCTTGGAAATTATTCCTCCTTCCTTACTTGTCTATCACAAGTCAGTAAGCCGGTAGGTAATAAAAGTTTTTAGTTTCCATTTCTTTTTAAATTCTATTGCTTACATTATTACGGTTGTACAAAAAACGTGAAGCAATCATAAAACGTGTCCGTTCCACACATTTTTTTTTGTACATTACCTGGGGAAAAGTACTTTTCAGTTTTCCACAAATGGGCAATAAACATGCCATCAACAGGAAGCTCTTTTTTCTTCCAACACCTGCATCCCAGGGTTCGCAACTATATAAAACCCAGGAAAAAACGTTTTCTCTTACAGTCCTCGCCATCCTAGCAGCAGTTCTTACTTGTTGTCACAAGGTATGAAGGGTAATGCTACGTCATCAAAAGTGTAAAGTGTAAAGTTGTTTCAAATCCCATAAAATATTTTGGACAAAATGAGCAATACAAATTTATGGAATCTATATTGAGACAACTTTTACTCACTTTAGACTCTGACGCACAGATGGATGTGGGTGGCACTTACAACCCACCTTTTTTTCGCAATTTTCTTGACTAGTTTTACAAATTTTTTCCCAATATTTGAATCCTATTTTTTTGTAAGCTAATTTATCTTACTACTTTTTCCGTGACTAGATTTTCACATATTGTGCCCAATAGTAGACATAAAATGGCGTCATAAAAAGATGTATCTGCAGTGTAGACCATTTTAGTATTTAGTCGCCTCTTTCACACAATATCATACACTTCTAGAGATTTGTTGACATTTCTTCCTTTAATTTAAAACATGTTTGTTAAAACTTATATTCCAGAATTCAAAAATGAAGATTCAAATCTTTATCCTCCTTCAAGCCTTGATCAATTCTGTTACCGGAGCAGGCATAGGCATATCTACATCACCACAAAGCTATTTAGATGCATTGAAAGCTTCAGGACTAACCCCAAGTAAACTAAAACTTCCTTTCACACCCTTACAAGAACAGACTGGGCAATAAAATGAGCGAACAGAGATTCTCTCGGTCAATCACAGCACAGATACTAATTCACCGTTTGGGCTCAAACAGCGATTGCGATTATGTTACCTGCACTGTGATTGGTTGAGCATCTTTGTTAGGTTCCATTTCATTGGCCGAGAGTCTTGCAGTCCCGGATTCTAATATAGAAGTTAACTAGTATGGGCACACATTCAAAACACTTTAAAAATTTCAGATACAGGTTGTACTTATAACCAAGTATGCACTGACCAATTCATAGAGGACGCAGCTCTACTAACCCCTGCTATGGTGGCGTCTGAGTAACAGCTAAACTAGCTTAAAACTAAACCATTTCTCTGAATTTTAATCTTTTTTAGTTTCAGTATTACACTGATAAGCAACCAACCACCTATAAAAAACTACAATGTTACACTTCTTCCAAATTTTCTCATCACTATATCCCAAAACGTTTGTTCATCTTACGCTAGTAATAATTCCAGTAGGAGAGATACACTGCAAATTACAGTGGACAACTTTGTAATGACTATGGATATTGAAGATGCCACCCAAGTAATTTACTTCAGTTTATAGATAAGTAAGTAACATTTAAAAAATCAAAAACAATTTTAATTCTTTTTGAATTTTCAGATTGGTTCAAAACCCTACTGCAGTATTAAACGACATTTGCCCTAATCCCGCAAATACCGGCGCATCGACAAAGCTACCAAGCTCGTTATTAGCTGCCAACTGCGTAGCTTCAATACCATTAGCCACTACATCGGCATCTGGTGCGTATACAACAAACGTGAAGAATGTTATTTCGGATTGGATACTACAGTCCAGAAAGATGGTAGCTGGAAGGTCAACTACGCAGGAATTGTTAATGAAAACGATATAGCACTTTTTAATACTCAATGCACTGGTGGTGGTGGTTTTACGGTCATTTGTGATTGCATTCTGACTAATCAAGTAATGCACGATATTATGATAACCATTGCTAATACATTGAGTACGTGCTTGGTTCAGAAATATGTTGATGATAATCCTAATTTAAACTTTTTTAAATGTCCTATATAAAATTCTATCATAAAATATCATACTTTCGTTGACTAGGTTTAAATCTGTGCAGTGTTGTTAATTTCAAAAATAATATAAAAGTCAAAAGGAACAAAATCGAATAATAAAGGCAATCGCTTGATACATCTATATTTTTTATCAGAACTCAAGATAACACCTCAAAAATGTTAAATAAATTAAAATTTCTCCTACCTTTCACCGGTTTTCGCACGTTGGTGTTGTCCACCGTTAAATTATTGGCATTGCAAAAATGTCCAGCATCAATCAATTTTTCAGTTAGTGTTGCTCCAACTTCTTCAGAAGTAAAATTTTTTGGTCCTGAAAATAATTTTGTTATTGAAATAAAAAAGGCGCAATTTTCACTTAACGTGCAATCTACGATGTATTAGTATTACGTATAGTTAGTAACTTACTCAGCACCTGGATTTTTTTGCAACCAACTGCTTTGTTATTTTATGAAATTTCCTTCATTTGTAACAAGGTTAATATATTTTATTTAGTATAAATACCTTTCTTCCCTCCGTCTCAGCCCGCGCCATTTTTTCAGTCACATGGATATCAGCGGCTTTGTATGACATCATTGTTATACGCATGCGCAATTACTGTTTTCTTGACAAGAATACACATTTTTTTTTTAAATTAAATTTTATAAATTCAATAAACAAACGAAAACCTAATATATCCGCGCGTCTGAGCAATACTTGCAATTTTCCATGTAACCAAACAGTTCAAGACTGCCGTCTAGGGACAGGTTGTGCAAGTAACATGTTGACATGTTCTGATACTGCACGTCGCCACCGTCCGGGGACACTGTGAGGGATCAATAAATAAATTAATTTATATTGCTCTACGCATTTATTTACATTTTGTCCAAACTTCACAACACTTTAACTTTGATCTTCGACAAAATTAATGGCTAGAAAACCGAAGTAAACATAATTTTTCGTTACTGCATGATATGATCAACACGTCACATTTTAGAGACAGCAACATGGCTGCTACTTTGGCGGGGAAATACACAATTCGCTATTCCGGATTTTAATTGTTTACAGAACACAGAGGTAGTTTTATCACACGATATATACCATTTTAGAAAATGCCAACAACAGGAGAAAACCCCCGGGAGTTTGTTGAAGGCTGGGACTTGGTACAAACACTGGGCGAAGGATCCTACGGAGAGTAAGCTTTGAACCACGTGTAATAAAATTGATTTGTTATTAAAACGATCATATATTTCCAGAGTTAAATTATTATTAAATCAAGTAACAAGAGAAGCTGTTGCTGTAAAAGTTATGGATTTAAACCGTGTACCGGAAGCAGCTGTAAATATTCGTAAAGAGGTAAAGAGACTAAATTATTTCCCGGAGAATTTATTTTAAAATTTTAATTCTATTTCTCTAGATCTCGGTTCATAGACTCGTAAATCATCCGAATATCATTCGATTTTATGGACAAAGAAAAGAAGTGAATCTCCAATATATATTTTTAGAATACGCGTCTGGTGGCGAATTATTTGATCGAATTGGTTAGGTAGAATTTTTTGTTTTTGAAGAGTAAAAATCTAATTTTGTCTGTAAAATAATTTAGAACCTGACTATGGAATGGATGTCGCTCATGCGCAGAGATATTTTAATCAACTTCTAGCCGGAGTTGTAAGCGAGGATAATTTTTAGCATATATTTATGTAGTAAATTAATGTCATTTCAGGAATATCTTCATCAAAAAGGAATCACGCATCGAGATTTGAAACCAGAGAATTTACTTTTAGATGATAATGGTATGAAATTTTACTTATTCCTAAGAACTTTTTAAATTTTACTTACCTTATAGATAATTTACGTATTTCTGATTTCGGGATGGCCACAATGTTCCGTCATAACGGCAAAGAGCGACGTTTACACAAACGTTGTGGTACAATCCCGTACGTAGCACCCGAAGTTGTAACCGGCGAATACAGAGCTGAACCAGCTGAGATTTGGAGTTGTGGCGTTATTTTAGTCGCACTTTTAGCTGGAGGTTAAAATTTTAAATTTTAAAAAAATTACAATATAAACCTAAAATTCGATTTACTTTAGAACTTCCCTGGGATAAACCATCAACCGACTGTAAAGAATACAATGACTGGAAAGAATGTAAAATCACGAACTCGCCTTGGAATAAAATTTGCAACTTAGATTTATGTAAGTTTTCTTAAAACACATGATAGTCTTATTAATAATTTTCATTTTCACAATAGCATTCCTTAGAAAAATCCTTATGCCAATTCCTAGTCGTAGATTAACAATACCGCAGATGAGAGCTCATCAATGGCTTCAAAAAACACGAGAAGGTTTTGACTGTGGGAATTAAACAAAATTAGAAAATTTATAGTATTTTTTGTAGAGTCCTACTCACTCGAGTTATCATCCGATTCAACACCTGTGAAAAGAATTCGCTCAGGTCTCAATTTATCTCCTATGCGAAGCGATTCTTCACGTTTGTCCTATTCCCAGCCAGAAGGCGTTAGTTCTAATAATTCCTGTCTGGCGCCACTTGTAACTGCCGCATGTTTTTCACAACCGGCACAACCAGAAAATATGTTGCTGGGCTCTCAACCTTCGGGGACTCAAACTCAAGTATTAATAAGTTGAAATCTCTTAATAAAACTGTTATACAATTGATCGATATTTACAGAATCCGCTACAGAAATTGGTTAAACGGATGACCAGGTTTTTTGTGAAGATAACGGCCGAAGAGACGATTAAAGAGTTGGAAGAAGTAGCTGTTAAATTAAATTACGTTTTCAAAAGAAATTCTGTGGGAATGGTAATTTTAAATGTTAGGGTTAATTAGAATTTTTGTTTCTAATTTTTTTTTTCTAGTTGACATTCTCCACGTTGGACAGACGACATGTACAACTCGTATTCAAAGCGTCGCTTATTGATATGCAGGAGAACATTTTAGTCGATTTTCGTCTTTCTAAGGGTGACGGATTAGAATTTAAGCGACATTTTGAGAAAATTCGAGAAAAATTGTCCCCGATCATTGCTAAAGGTCCAATAACCTGGTCGAGTGCTGCAGCGACTAAAGAATTTCCTTAAAATATATTTTAAGATATTTACAGTTTTATACAATATTAAAACAAAAATAAACCTAAATGTAAAAATTAGCTTTAATAAATTTGAATATTTACAAATCGCAACCAAAACTAAAAAAATTTAGGGTTAGTAAAATCAAGTACATACAAACCCAAACAATACTTACGTTATTTCCTGTTTCTGCATCGTGTGACTGCAAACCTAGAAATATTTAATTTTCATGTTTTAATATTGCTACTTGCTACACTGATATAACTTCCCATCCCATATTATCTACGCTTACCACACAATTTTTATATTTAAAAGTTGAATAAAAACAATTTGAAAATTAATCTAACATTTTTATTCCAATATCAAGATAACAACGTGATTGACGTCGTAAGAGAAAAATAAACTATTTTCATTTTAAAGTTTATAAGGCCATAGTGTTTGAATTACCTTATTATTACAAAAGAATAAAAGAAAACAAATCGAACGCCAAAAGAACATGTCTAAGCCTACATTTTATCCACGACATTTAAGCGATGAAAAAGAAACAAAAATAAAATACAATAAATTTTAAGAAATTAATATTCTTGACTTTGACTTTGTCCGGATTTGACGGCAGCAGCACTCGGAACATTGGACGTCTTCTTAGGCAACAACTGCGCTTGAATGTTAGGCAAGACACCACCTTGAGCGATAGTCACACCTGATAGCAGCTTATTCAACTCCTCGTCGTTTCGTATGGCTAATTGAACGTGTCTTGGAATAATACGAGTCTTCTTGTTGTCCCTCGCCGCGTTTCCCGCCAATTCCAACACTTCAGCCGCCAAGTATTCGAGAACAGCGGCCAAGTATACGGGTGCACCAGCTCCAACACGTTCGGCATAATTTCCTTTACGAAGTAGTCGATGAATACGACCAACTGGAAACTGCAAACCGGCTCGGCTTGAACGGGTCTTCGATTTGGCTTTGGTTTTCCCGCCTTTTCCACGACCGGACATTTTGTCTCCTTTCTTCTAAACTTTTTTCCACCAAGAAGGAATGAACACCACGAGACCGTGCGCTGTGAATGACCTTCAGGCCACTTCCACACTTATAATCAATCGGTTGTCACGTGACCGGATGCCGTGTTTAAGCCAATAATAGATAGGGATTTTTGGTCATGTGATTGAAAAAGTTGTTTCGCGGGATGTTTGGATGAACCAATCAGACAACGGGTTTGAAAGATCCCGTGAGGAAAAGCCACGACACATGGGGTCATCGCCGCTCATCGTGTACATTTCATGTTGATTTAGTAGTTAAAATTATGGATTTAGTTTGGAGTTTAGTTGTTAATGGGTTTTTATCACTATGTGGGTATTTATTAGCGAGTACGTTGATCCCTACTTTCAAACCGATGCTTATAAAAGCGAATTTGTACGGTATTGATTTATGTAAAACATCAAAAGAGAAAGTGTATGTATAATAAAAAATTGCTAAAATCATAAAAATAAATTCTTTGCATTCTTTTTTCATAGACCTGAGTCTGCAGGGGTTATTTGCGGATGTATTTTTCTGGTTGTCATTTTCTTTTTCATACCGATTCCATTTACACAATACTTAACGAAACAAAAAACGGATTTTCCACATGAAGAAGTATTTAAAAATGTAAACACAAAACAAACCTTTCTAACTCCAAAATTTGTTTTTCAGTTTGTTGAATTAATCACCGCATTACTCAGCATATGCTGTATGTTACTCCTCGGATTCGCCGATGATGTTTTAGATTTAAGATGGAGACATAAATTATTATTACCAACAGCCGCTACATTACCTTTACTTATGGTTTATTACGTCACCTTTGATTTAACTACAGTTATCGTTCCGAAACCGTTACGTCCAATCGTTGGTTACGATATTGACTTGGGATTTGTTTATTACATTTATATGGGAATGACAGTCGTCTTCTGTACAAATGCGATTAATATTCTAGCCGGAATTAATGGATTAGAAGTTGGACAGTCATTAGTCATAGCAATGTCCATTGCTTTGTGTAATTTCATAGAACTAAATGGTAATTTTGTTAAATATTCAAATTATACAATAGATTAATTCTGTGAAATATTTTAGGGGATTGCTGGAAGGCGCATAGATTCTCCTTATTTTTTATACTGCCGTTTATAAGTGTTAGTTTACCGTTATTTCGTTACAACTGGTAATGTTTATCATTAGATAGTTTAATTGACTTATAGACCTTAAACTTGAACTTGTATCACTCATAAGTTTATACATTTTAAGTTAAGCTCTACAAGTCAACGCAAACTCATATAAATATATTTTTGAAGTTATAATTGAGTGTTTTTAATAGGTATCCAGCAAAAGTATTTGTCGGTGATACGTTTTGTTATTTTGCTGGAATGACGTTCGCTGTAGTTGGGATTTTAGGACATTTTAGCAAGACAATGATGTTATTTTTCATTCCTCAGATATTTAATTTCATTTACTCAGCACCCCAGCTATTCAGATTAGTACCTTGTCCTAGGCATCGTCTTCCTAAGTAATTTTTATACACATAAATTTTTAATTGTAATGAATAATTAAAAATGAAATTTTCACAGGTTCGATCCGGAGGCTGATCACCTAAATATGAGTGTCTTTACGATCAAGAAAAGTGAATTACGTTTATTAAGTAAATTAGTTCTAAATCTATTTCGTATGTTTGGGTTAATATATGTAAAAGAAGCTGTAGGTGAAGACGGTGATTACATAGAGTGTAATAACTTTACACTTATAAATTTAGTGCTCAAGTTGCGTGGGCCTTTACATGAAAAAACTTTAACAAAAAATTTATTGTTTATTCAAATTGTGTGTAGCGGATTGGCGTTTATGGTTCGTTATCAGCTAGTCAAATTATTTTATGATTAATCTAAGTTTGAAAATGTGTAAATTATGAGTTCAATTGATTCACATGATTTCAGCAGATATTTACCAAAAAAATTGTCACACTCGAAAAATAATTGTGTATAAATAAATAAGGTGGATTTAATTGTTTGATTTATTTTTTCGTCGTTGACGGTGAAAACCTTTATTGGAACCTTTGCCGAAACAAATAGAAGAAGGAACTCTGAAAAGATGTTAATTTTAAACGTGTAAATTTAGTAATAAAAAATGAATAATACTTTGCGGTTGAAGTCGAAGATGGTGCAATGTCAATTTCCATTTCTGACAAAGATTCCGGTTCGGTCATTTGAATTTCGGTCGACTGGCATGTTTTCTTATCGCTAATTTTCCTCGTTGCAGGCGGGTGTTCGAATCGGAAATCTGGGGGGAATTTATGGACCTTCATGAGATGGCGATGCCTGTGTTTACTAGTTGCAAACTTCTCTAAACATGTCTCAACTAGGCAACTGTACTATAAAATTTATTGAAATGAATAAAATGATTTTTGGTTTTCTTTATCGTAATAAATTTACTGAATTTTCTTTTTCTGCTTTGACTTGGAAATATGAATCGTGCCATTCGGAGAGATGAATGTCTAACAAGTGCGCTGAAGGATACACCCGACGACATTCGCAGCATACGTGTTTTTGAGTTAAATGAAGATTTTTTGACAAGTTGAGCGCGGTGTCAAACCTGTAAATGTAAATGATTTTTTTAATAGACAAAAATTTTTAAATAAGTAATTTGTCTTGTACTCTTGAATAAAAGCATCATCAGTGCATGAAATAATCTGCTTGCCCTGCTGTATTTCCTCGCGATACGATTCGAAAAATTTATCATCTACGGTTCGACGAACTCTTATTGGAAAGTAATTAACTCGATTTTCAAAACTAACCACAGCCATTTTGTAGATCGCAAAATGGATCAGGTCTCAGGTCAAGTTCCCTAATATGTGACGTCAAATTAAATTTCATCAATATTTATAATTAGTGGCAATTTCATTTACAATCAACTCATTAATGGCACAATTTTATAATAGCTTAAATAAGATTTTCTTTACATTTTCAATCAAATTTTAGTTCTCGTTCTAGATCAAGATCATTTCCAAAAAGACGTCATTAGTTATGATGTGGCGCCGGCCATGTTTGACATGTTGGCTATAATATTGATGTCGGGTGTGTGAGTTTAAACGACCATCTCTACATTTCTTCACAACAAATTTGACCACCTCACACTTTAAAATGGTAAGCATACCCATAACAAAACGACAACCACCGATCGCACTCCTGATCTGTAGTAAAACCCGTAAAAAACAATCACTTAAATTCCAAAACATTTGTCAACACAAAACAATTAATTAATAAAACCAAAAATAATTTTTCCAGGTTTTGTTAACTGCAGCAGTTTGCACCAAGGCTGGAAAAGGTAATTGCATTCAATTGAACCATTACAAACGACTTAATCTTGTTTTAAATAGCCATAATTTCACGACAATTCGTGGAGATGACGAAAGCGAGAATAGAAGGACTTTTAGCAGCATTCCCGAAACTTATGGGCACCGGCAAGCAACACACATTTGTCGAAACGGAAAGTGTTCGTTATGTATATCAACCGTTGGAAAAACTCTACATGTTATTAATCACTACTAAAACGAGCAATATTTTAGAAGATTTAGAAACGTTAAGATTGTTTTCTAAAGTGGTAAATTTTATGAATATAACATTTAAGATACAATAAAACCCGCAAACCCTTTCTATTTCAAATCAGATACCTGAATATTGTAAAAACATGGAAGAAAGTGAAATATTGGACAACTCTTTCAATCTTATATTCGCATTCGATGAAATCGTCGCCTTAGGTTATAGAGAGAGCGTTAACTTGGCGCAGATTAGAACGTTCGTGGAAATGGATTCGCATGAAGAGAAAGTTTTTCAGGCTGTGCGACAGGTATTTCATCTTATAAAATATTTAGTGATGTAAGATTTAGTTATCTCTTTGATTTTTACAGACGCAAGAACGTGAAGCTAAGAATAAAATGAAAGAAAAGGCGAAAGAGCTTCAACGCGCACGCGCAGATGCGGCTAAAAAGGGTTTACGTACTCCAACGTTTGGGGGTTCTGGTTTTACAGGTGTAAATTCATCTTACGGATCTTCTGCAGCTGTTATTGGCGATTCGGTTATAACACCCGAAGTGAAAACTGTAACGAAACCATCCAAG
Source organism: Pachymerium ferrugineum (assembly GCA_034686365.1). NCBI lineage: Eukaryota > Metazoa > Arthropoda > Chilopoda > Geophilomorpha > Geophilidae > Pachymerium > Pachymerium ferrugineum. Next base: position 6,018 of record JAQGAS010000723.1, on the reverse strand, counting down.
TATTTAAAATTTTATTCCCAAAAATGAATTTTTATTAACGACAAATTTATTTTTCTAGTAAATTCTTAGGGCCAAGTAAAGCTTTAAAGTTGGGGCAAAAGGGTAAAGATGTGGAATCATTTGTGGACCAATTGAAATCAGAAGGGGAGCACGTGTCGACGCAGAGTTTAAATTCAAAGTCGAGCAATGCACCGGTTATTTCAACTCTTGATGAACCTTTACAACCGTAAAAAAAAAATTTTGAGGAACAATTCAGTTTTGATTTAAAAAAAAAAAAAAAAAAATATTTTCCAGAGTTCATTTGCGTGTCGAGGAGAAAATTAATTTAATCGCTAAACGTGATGGCGGATTGCAGAATTTAGAAGTGCACGGAATGGTCACGTTGCGTATAACGGACGAGCAATTCGACCGGGTTAAAATTAAAATTGATAATAGGGATGATAAGGGAATTCAGTTACAGGTTTTAAAAAAATATTTAATTTACCTTATAACAACTACCTTACCATAATTAATTTATTTTAGACTCATCCGAATATTGACAAAGAATTATTCAAGTCGAGCCATTTGATTGGATTGAAAAATCCTGCTAAACCATTTCCACTTAATACAGACGTCGGTGTTCTGAAATGGAGATTTCAATCTCAGAACGAAAATTACATACCATTATCAAGTATAATAAAATAAAAACTTTATAACCAAAATTTAATCACCTGTATACTTCAGTTAACTGCTGGCCTTCGGAGAATGGTCAAGGTGGATGCGATGTGAACATCGAGTACGAACTTGAACAAGAAAAAATGGAGTTGAATAATGTCGTCGTTTCTATTCCTATTCCGTAAATTCAATAACCTAAATTCTTTGATGATATTAAAATTAAATTCTAAAAAAATTTCTTATTACAGATCTGGTGAGGGAAGTCCAGTAGTGGGTGACTGTAATGGTGACTACAATTACGACAGTCGTAAAAATATTCTGGAATGGCAATTGCCTGTAATTGATGCGTCGAGTAAAACCGGTTCAATGGAGTTTAGTGTCGGGGGTCATCCGAACGATTTTTTCCCAGTTTCTGTCTCATTTTTTGCAAAGAAGCCATATTGCGATCTTAGAGTAATTTTCCTCTCAATTTACACGAAATTTGAATTTACATTTTCAAATTTCTCTTTCAGATTGCGAATGTTACAGATGCCACTTCTGGAAGTGAAGTCCAATTTTCAAGTGACACTGTGCTTTATGTAGAAAAATATGAAATCGTTTGAATAGATGCAATTTGTCTTACGGTTCCCTTTTTCTTCTAATTTCATTTAACGTATATATTATTTTTGAAAATGAATAAAACTTTTGTGTTGGCACAAAATTTGTATATTAAAACCGCGTCATAATTTACCATTTAAATATAAGTAAAAATATCAACTTCTGGCCAAAAAAGTTTAAGCACACAGCCAAATATAATCTTAAAACCTTTGCATTACATGAATCGAAAATAAAATGCATTTTTTGAAGCATTTTATCAGTTGCATGATTTAACTCACAAGTCAGAAAATGTAAAAACTTAATCAAATTCTTGCTCAGATTCGGAATTTGATTCTTCAGATTCGGAAATAACATTACGTAATTTGTTAATCGCATTACGTAATGCATTCGCTACTTCATCGGTAGAATTTTGATCCTGGTCGGGATTCCGCGCCCTCGTAACACGTGAACCTATCAAAATAAATAAGAATAACAAAGTTAAAACGATTAAATTTTAATTGATTACCACTTGACCGAAGACTTCCTCTCGCTTTTAAAACGTCTTCCAAACTAACACCTTTGCTAGGAGTGTTTTCTTCTTTCTTTTTGATTTCCTCTACTTTTTTCAATTTAGGAGCTGACGCGAATGACATTGGTAAAGGTGGCGCTGGTGGTGGTGGAGGCGGAAGACATGGAGGTGGTGGAGGCGGAGGTGGTGGAGGGAGATGCAGATGAGGAGGTGGAGGAATAGGTGTAGTGTTTTCAATCTCTTCCTTTTTGCTTTCCAACGGTTGTGACATAACCGATGATGACAGATTAGAGGTGGATTGTAACATACTGTCTGAAAGGTCACCATATTCTATCATGGATTTGTTATTCTTTGAGTAATTTTTGATTCTTTGTATCGTTTTTTCTCGTTCTCGTTCTATTTTTTCTCTATCCATTTCTTCTTTCATTTTTATTGCCTCTCGTTTTATCTGGATTGCGTGATGCTTTTCTTTTCTTAGGATTTCCGCCTGCTGGTTTTCGATTCGTTTTGTCCTTGTAGCCACTTGAGCATTCTGAGAAATAAATATTTATCATTTGCTTTTTATTGTTTAAAAATATTAAAAACCTTTTGATTCCGTAATTTCGCTTTTCGTATCCGAATTTGAGCTAATTTTTCTTTTAATAATCTTATTTCATAATTTTCAGTGGGAATTTCGTCATCAACATCTTCTAATTCCCTTTCGGTTTCGACAGCATCGTGGAACTCTGTAAATATTTAAATAAAATCTCATTAAATACTTTAAAGTACGAAAGGTGAATTAAACTCTTACCAGAATCTGTCAAAATTTTATTAGCGATTTCAAGTCTCCTTAAAGTTAAATCCTCTTCTTCCCTAACGATTTGAATCTTCAGTTCTAATATGTGAATTATTTTTTTTTGCAAATCATCTTCTAATTTCTTCCCTTCTTTTGACTTCTTATTCATTTTCAACTGAAATAAACGCTTAAAAAATTTGTATGAACCAGTGTTCCGCAACACTTACTTCTCCTTCCATCTTCTCTCTTTTCCATTCTTCGTTTCTTTTCATCACATTCAAAAAAGTCAATTTTTCTTCCCGGGCCGATACATCAATTCTATTTAACCTGGCAACAGCCATCACTTCAAACGTCGCTTTACCAAATACTTCTCGATCGCTCATCATGCGATCAAGTTGACCTAGAAATGTTTTATATTTATTATATAAAAGCCAAAAAATCTAACCGCAAAGAATACAGATTTGTTCTGTAAGTGTCAATCGGGATACCTGTAACCCACACTAGAACAACAAATCCAACCAATAGCAGTGAATTAGAAAACGTGAAAAACCAGACGATTGTTTAAAATTGGTTAAATTTATTCCCAATACTCTAAATTGAAAGGCTATGACCACTTTTAGCAATACAAACCTTTAACTAAACTGCAGCTCCTTTTATAAAACTCGACATACAACTCCGATACATCATCCACGGCCGAATTAAACTCTTCCGACCACCTATTAATCGCCTTACGACACTCTTCTTTAACCCTCGGCCCAACATCGGCACTTTCAAGCCCACAACGGGATATCATCAACTTATTATACGCCAACTCACGCAAATTTATAAGCGGTTGAAGTAAATAATTATAGTATTCCGACAAAGCGACATTAATATCATGTACAGCCTAAAATAAAAACATTTTTCATTAAAGTAAAATAAAAACTTTTATAAACGAAACTATACTAACCGTATCTTCCAACGCATAAACAGCGACCATATTCAACATATTATTCACATCTTTCCTCATCCCACAAACTCTATCTAACTCGTCGTAACAATTCCTAATATTTTTCTCAAAACTTTCCTTTTCCAGTTTATTTAAGTCTTCAGTGTATTCATCCCCACTAGAATTAACGAATAAAACATCCACAACTAAACTCTTCCCGCACAAATCAACAGCTGCCGTGAAATATCGCTCTAATTCGCCGCAAGTTCTCGCTGATATATTGGCCTGAGTTTGTATTGACGAAGGGAGATAGTTTAATAATTTCGGATGTATTAAACTCAGTTGTTGGTGTATATAAATCACGTCATTTGTGGTTAATAAAGCTGCCCATCCGTTTTTACCCGTATCACGTGCTGTCCTATGTTGTTCCTTAAAAGAAAAACAAACGTTTAAAAAAATGTTTGAGTTACGTCATTTAAAAAAATACCTGACACGTGATGGCTAATTTTTCCTCGACGTCATTCCATGCGATGTTAAAGAATAACTTACACGGAGTGTCGTTTATTTTAAAAGGGTTTTGTCGAATGGCAACCCACTCACTCCAATCCGTACACTCCATCCGTACACCCGTCGTTTTCTAATGTAAAACAACGATTACGAGATAAAAGGAAACAGCAGCAAACTCAACTTCCGACCCGTGATGGCCCTTGTATTTTTGTTTTCCTTTGGACTCGTAGAGCCATCTGTTAGTGACATACTTAAAACTATTACACACTACTACGGAGCCAGTTTGGTAACATCGAGTTTTGTCGACATTAATCAATAAAGTTGTAAAAATTAACTTGTTTACTGTTGATATAAGTGTATTAACTGTTCATTAAACATTCATTAAATAATATCAAATATCATTGGAAATAACTTAATTGACCTATATACGCAAAGTTAAATGAGGCTCCGTAGTATCCTTTAGTCATCGCATGTATTCTTATGACGTCATGAAAACAGGACAAATTTATCCAGAGTGAAACATGGCAATAAATACATCGCATCATAACGGCGGCGTATTAATATTTTCAGGGGAATTGTAAGTATAAATAACGAACTTAGTTGACAGTTTAACAGGCTTATTAAGTTTGTAATAACTTGTTTAAACAAAACTTAAGCCTAACAGTTCTATGGCGCAGTTTCGATACAGAAATTTATTTTTTTTTTAAATCTGTAGTATCCTACTTTACTGTGATAACATCGAAGCCAAATTTGAGGAAGTTAATAGAGATGTACGGTTTATTGGATGTAAAAAAGGACGAATCTACCTAACGACACACAGGGTATAATCGGATGATTCATTGACAGCTGATTACCAGATTTATATATCTTCCCCACAGATGATATTCAATAACTGGAATGCAAATGATAAAATGCAGAGTTTGACGTTTCCTTTTTTCCAACTCTCAAACGTGAGTTTGGAACAACCGACATTTGGTTGTAATTACATTAAAGGAAAATTGAGGAATCAACCGATCCCTCCAGATCTACACATGAACGATCGTTAGTTATTTATACCGAACTTAATTAATTCACTTTTTATATTTTATACATTTGTTAACAGAAATTTGGGTAGGCACGTGTAAATTTAGGCTTTATTTCCCTAACGGTGGAGCGATTGATTTTGGAATGGCTTTACTACAAGCAGCTAAAATGGGTATTAAAATTTTAAAACGAAATCTATTAAAATAAAAATAAACCTTTTATTATGTAGCTTCTGCGAACGCAAACCGAGAACCGCCACCTCCGTACGTTCCGCCGATTCCCCCATATTGTCCAGCCGGCCACGACGCTTATATGCCACCGCAAGGAACATTCGGCATGGTTTTACCAACTCATATTTTTACATCTTACCCACAATGTAATTCAGTATGGACAGCCGGTCAACCCCCACCTTACGCCGGTATTTGCACATCACCACCGACCCCTTACGGACCTTGCCCTCCGCCAGTGCGACATGTGAATGCACCGCATTCGGGACGTTACCATTACCAATATCAAGCGTGCGCTGGGGCTGATGCGCCACAGCCTGTTGGTGACTCTACCGGTAATTTTTCCAATTAATTTTTATGTCATCAATTAATTTGCTGTTTTATTAGCTGATGCCAAAGCACGTGAAGCTGGTTCTCAAGAAGCTTATTATAATCCGAGTAATCCACATATGGCTTATATGCAACAACCGCAAGCGCCGGCTTATGCGCAAGCGCCACCTTATTCGCCACCGAATGTAAACAAGTCTTCACATTTAGTGAACGAAATTTAACAATATTTCATTTTAAGGCTCAGCCGCCATCGTATGATGAAGCGATGAAGAAAATGCAGTAATGATGACACCTACAGAAAAGAAAACTGAATTTGTTTAAATTACTACTGATCAAGATTATGATGGTGTTTTTTCAAATGTATTTTTGTCTAGTCAGTGTTATTTGCTAGATTTTTTTTCTTATTTTCCAGAATGTTTTTCAAACATTCCTTTTATTCAGGCACTTTATCTCTGTTGGCAAAATTTAT
>JAQGAS010000722.1:0-35699 GCA_034686365.1 Pachymerium ferrugineum | reverse complement strand
ATGGGTAATAATTACACCCCAATGTTAATATACCTTTTTACACCTATTAAGGTATATTGTGTGTGTTTACACCTATACACACACATCCTATTGAAACGTCATAGCTGGAGGTAGTTTCAGGGCTGTAGTTATCTTTCAAGCACCGTAAAAGATAGGATTTATACCCATAGGGTATTTACGCAACATTTTTACCTTTTCATACCTTTTATTTTTAAGAGTGTATATTTTTAATTGATTATATGCTTTTCTTTTAGCTATAAAGAGTGCTAAGGCCTATTCACTCTTCACTTTTTGATGAAGATACTTAAACCTCCGTTTCTGGAAATTATTTTATGATCTGCCTGCATGCAATGGGCTGAATGCAATTCAAAGAATAGTCAAAGTCGCACCATTGATATTAAAATTATATTGAATTTACATAATCTCATTATTTTTTCACTACTAGATTTCAGTCACTTGTCAAACTCGTAACGGAACAATACACACACATTGTCTTTCATGGTTTTGCTTGGAATGCTGGCCATCCTATCGGTTGCAACCTGAACTAGCTATTAAAATTTTTTTCGAGAATAGAAAAGCCCAATAATAATAACATTATATTTGGCCAAAGTACTAGTATAATATAACACTGGCTTTCATAACTCATCACATTTTTCCCTCCAATTGTAACAAGGAACTGTCCGGGACATTTTCTGATTTACTAAAAATTTCGGATCACAATGAACTAACTTTAACATCATTTTGTAGCAATCTACGTGTCATTAATGTTCAGAAACTGAGCTAATAAAATTTTGGTTTCTTTAATAAAATATTCGTTCCGGGTCTCCTTTATTCAAAACCAATCTCTTCATGTATAAACGCCTTGCATCCATTACGCAATGAGTTATATTTTATAGAAAGTAACCAGTTCATAAAATATGAATGGTGACTGACTTGAGGGTATATATAGGAAAACCGACATTACGACAATGAAACTTTAGTGAGTTTCCTCCTGTTTCCTTCAGGTTATACTATAAATATTTCAACGCACATGTTGTCTAACAAGGCCAAACATATAAACTGACAACGGAGACTGTAAACTTATTTTATTCAACACTTGCATCAAACACAACCCGCAAACATCCACAGGAAAGAAATGAATTTTATACAACACACTTGCTGAATGTTAACACCTACCAATTCATACCCTAAAAGAAAACAAGTTCTTCGTTTTCTTTGGCACGTATTGGTTGGATAACAGTAGGAGTACTTAAACTCAAGGGTTAAATCGATTAAATGAACGAATGATTATAGAAATTGGTTTTTAGAAAGAATTCAATTACACAGAGATGAAGAAAAGACAAAGAAACGATCTGCAATACGCAATTGTTGTGTGGAGCTTCATTATTAAATGTTTTATGCATTAATAATTTTTTTTTTAATTCTTTTGACCAGATGCAAATTAAAGTGGCAACTTAAAAGTGGTTCTGGAAAAATACTCAACAATAAGGAAATTCGCAACAAAAGGATTAAAAAATCCAAATTGAAATCGTCATTTTAATCGCCACCTTACCATGAGTTATTATTTTCTCTCATTGTTAGAATCTTACTTTTGATTGCTTTTTACCTTCCCCCACACGAAAGGTTCAAAAAATTGTCCTAAGGACTCAATGACGACTCCTCAGCCAGGATATCAGTAGAAAAAGGCGACTAGTATTTGCTAGGACTAAGGAATCTGAGGTGGTTTGGTTACATAACAAATAAGTTTTCGATAGGCAAGGTCTTACGACGAACTCTCTCTACTCCCAATGGATGAATTTTTATGTTAAAATTATAATTGAAAGATAATTAAAATTATTTCACTTGCAGTAAAACTAGTTTAAATTTACAAAATCTTATTATTTTCGCATTCTCTAACCTCAATCATACATTTCATTTACTAAATGCATCACATTTGCTTCGAATGTAGTCGCCCTCTAACAGTAGCAACTTGAAATATCCATATGAACATTTTAATTAGTCGAATGCTACTTTGTCCACCAAATTTTACTATTTTAAAATCAAAGAACGAATAACAACAACACAAATTGGGTGGAACACTAATTGATTAGATGCTAAAACCTACATTAAACCTTTTATTAAATATTCATTTATTGAAAATAATTTTTCACGATTTCAAAGAACGTCACAATTGATCATTTTACCATTTCACCTCCGATAATGAAAATACCGCATCTTTGGACTTTAACTAAAACGAATGTATGGAATCGGCATATGATGGTCTTACGTTAGTCAAAGTTGATGTCTCCTAAATTTTGTACAGTTATCAGAAATCTTAATGTAGTGTCAGCTTTTAAAAAAAATTAATCAGAACGTTATGACATGTATTTCAATGTCAAAGTAGAAACCAATGTATGGCGTTGACATACAATGGTTTTAGTTAAAAAGTTGACCTCTCCTAAATTTTGTTTACTTATCAGAATTTTTAATGTAGTGTCAAGTTTAAAAAAAAATTAATCACAAAATTATCATATTTATTTCTATGTCAAAGTACGAACCTACTTTTCAGCAGAACCGTAATTGTTGCTGTCCCAATAGAAATCAACCTATTTGGAAAGTTTCATTTACACGGAATAAATAACTGATGAGGGCTAGGTTCATTTCCAACTTTGACGCAAGATTTAAAAAAAAGTCACTTCACGGAAAAGAATTCTGTAAATCACTAACTTTTAGGAAGGACAATTAATTTCCAGGTGAATCTTGAATATAAGTTTGGTAACAAAAGTTTGTTATAGAAATGTTTTATGAATTTTAAATTTCGAGTGCAGCATGTTTGTTATGATAAATAATAGGCGGAAGATGTATTTATTGAAAATATTATTCTTAATAGGCCAAAAGTGTTGTGTACGGGCGGCTATCCCCAAAGGGAAACTCCTAACCAGCACATAACTTGGACTGTAGAATAAACGTCTAAATACTGCAAGATTTGGAAATGTACTGAATGAGTTTATTGTTGCTGTATCATAGTTACGATATAATATGAATACGTAACACTAAAGAAAACTAGTAAACACTAAAGTGGCACTTTTTTACTGTGTTAGATTTTAAAAAAAGTTTGCATTTTTTAATATGGATTTTTCGATTTACAATTTTAATAACTACATAATTAGTTATTTTAAAAACTTGCAGTCTCCTTTGAAAATAAAACTGTAAACTAGGAATTTTTTTGATCCGTGATGACAGTGGCTTTTCTGAATCTGCCCCCCCCCCCCTTCCCAGCGTGACATCTTAAGTGATCATCAGTCGTAAATAGCAATACGCTATTTATTGGACTTGTCTGCAAAATTCTTAAAAATATATTCTCATATTTAATATTAAAATCTTCTAACTTATAAACCCTCCCAAAATAAAAATTTTAAATCCAAAAACTTCCCAGCTTCTATTCCTTTATATTCATCCTGTAACCCCCGAAACAATGTTGTGTAGCAATGCATGTCCATCGACGGCCCCTACGACTGGGGTTCGTGCCAGTTTCCTGTCACGCCGGACGCATCCCGTTGTCAGCTGGGCTTTTAAGGATTTCCTGCTTCGATGAGTGGCAATACGACGACGCAAACAAAAGGCGCCAGCATCTTGAAAACTCGCTTACGAAATGTGCACTATCATCCAACACCCAACTTTCATCGACACCAAAACCCCCTTCGCTCCAGTCCATTCCCTAGTAATAGCAGTAGGCATCTTTTATATATAAATCTATGAAGAAAGAAATGAATAAGAAAAAAGGCCTTTTTCGATGCCCGGATGCATTCTAAAAGAGTCAAATGAACAAAAGGAATGCAAACTGAATATTTCATTTGCTACTGGACGAAAACTGCCTCGAGGCTGACAGACTTGGTCCGTTTCCAACATTTTCAGAACGGGATCAGCCAACATCCTCGTTCAATTCCCCTTACAATCGGGCCAGTCAAGTAAAACGAATTCAACTTGGCGGCGTTGAAAACGGGTTTCTGCCCGCCCTTGACCCGACTTGCTTATATTCAGCATGGCGTGATGTAGTTCACTAATCAATTCCCTGCGTTTTGGGAGAGAGGTGGGTTAGAGTTGTAACAATTGCGCAATGTGTAGTCAGATTGCGTGTCCGCTTTTTTTACGTTTGAAATTAGATATTGCACCGTTTACATGTGTTATAGTGGTTGATAGTGTTAATTAAGGTAATGGCCGGAGGTAAGAAATGTTACGATGTGAAGTTGTAACAAATTTTGGATCGGACGTTTTCCATGTGCTCCAAATCTGAAGTTAAGCTGACATATTGTGTCTTAAAAGTAAGCATAAATTAACGCAGACCACTGTTTAGTAGTCACATTTTCCATCTATGCGCCTATTTGTCATTTTTGTGGACAGTTGTGGCATTTATTTTTTTTCTTAAAATGCAGTACCGTATTCGTTTTTTGGTTTTTCTTAATGTGAAAATTTGTTCTTTTAGAATGCACTTAATTGGGTGCAAATTGTTTTTCAGGAAAAGTAAGGGAATTTTTCAACTTGTGACGTAAGTGAAAGTAATTTATTATGTTATTGATAAATCTATAAAGGCATTTTCTCTCGATTACATAAGCTTATGTTGGTATCCATTGATTATTTTGCTTTCGACAAATTTTCAAAGACTGAAATTCAAAAGATATAATGTTTCAATTTTCTTAAATTTTTTCTTGAACTTATTCACGTATTTGTCTATATGAGTAGGTAAGCTGGTCCTTATTTTTATCATTTATTCACAACGGTAGATTGAATCTACTTCAGTTGAAATACAACCTAATCAATAAGTCAAAATATTGAGTTAGAGCTAAGGTTAGAACTGCATTCAAATTACAGTACTGAGGAGCATTAACCGACATCTCAAATGTGTCATACATCACTATTTTGTTTGTAAAATAGTTACTACTGAATAAATGCAATTAAAGCTAAAAGTAGATCTTTTGGACTTTGCGCTAGGAAGGCGAAAATCTAAAACGTCAAAATTTTATTTCATATTTTATTCCTTCGGTAAAAGTAAATTCTGCTTTCAGGAATATGTTTAAAGAGAGAGTGGCAATATTGAGCATATCCCATGAAGCAGAAAAGGTACCAGAGTTAAACTAAACATAGAGATCGATAATTGTGTTTCAGGAAATTGTGTAGACATTTACAACAAAGACGTATAACATAACTTTACCATGAATCGACTTTCAGCCGGCCAAAAGTGGCAAATCAATTATAAAATATCTCATAATTTTTTATTACAAAGTCATAAAAAATTCTAACTTATTGTTAACCGTTTATCAATAGTTTATATATTGCATCGCTATATTTTTGCACTATTAATTAGCGCTATGATGTCATATAAGAATGTAACAATTTGGTGGTAGTTATTTTTGCGATTATGTGCTCATAACACTTCTGTCGTATATAATAATACACTTGCTATTACCTATCTGCCGTCCTGCTGTGTTTGCAAACACAAGCACGAAATTTTTTTGTTAGCTTGTCAACTGTTTACGATGGAAAAACTCAAAAAATCGGTTTGGCACTTAGATCTATTATTTTTACGTTACTGACCAACTACAAGCAGTATTTCCCAGGACGAATGGAATACTAGCAAAATTAATTTCAAAGACAATGCCGAAGCAGTGAATCTATTTGGCACCCAATTGCATTGTTATAAGAACTCGTCTCTTTGGTTGTTCTTATTTGTAATATCAGAGAATAACTTATCGGATCTCTTAGCATTACGTGAATACCCTCGGAATTTTAAAACGTAAGCTACTAACTCGGACTTGTAACAAAACAAAGTCGCTGCACAACCTCCCTAGTGTCTCTAAGTTTCTAAACTTACTAAAATTTACTAGTTTGGCACACTGAAATAATGAAGTTAACATACTTCACAACTTTTAGCTTATGAAACGTTTTTTTTTATTTACACCTTTATGATCTTTATGAGATATAAATTAGATAAAAAAAAAAGTTCGAACTCAATTTTTCGCCTTCAAGTTTAAAAAAATTTTAAATCTTATTAACTTATTTCCTAACCTTTTACAAAACCTGAGATTGGTACACATGTTCTGAATTATATTCAGGCTTTTTTACTTCTAATAGCAAAATGGAAAATATTAAAGCAAGCATTAATGCAAGTCGCATTAATATTAACTGTACGGATTGTTGACCATTTCTTGATTATAGAATAACAAACAGTGTTCATACCAGCAAGGTGTGCGTCTAAACTGCGAAAAATAAAGGTGTGAACTGATGTAAATACACTCCTTTAAAGGTGTTTTTGCGCTGTTCCTATTTTGGCACCTTTTAGGAGTGCGGTAGCACCCTAGGGTGTTATACATTAGGGGTGTAATTCTAACACCTTTTGTGGCCTAAACCTTCAGGTGTAAGGAGAACACCCGCCGGTGTTCTCCTTACACTTATGGGTGTTTATGCACGAGGTATTTTAGTACACCTTAAGGGGGTGTAAACGATATGGTGTAGCAATACACCATTTAGATGTGCCGGAACACCTATTGGGTGTAGAGTAGACCTCAGACCCTTTAGGATGTACATTTACACCCTAAAAGGTGTATTTAGGGAGTAAATCGACAGCCACAGACCACTTAATTTTATTTTGATTTATGACGTCATGGACACCGTAATGGCGATTTTATAGCCATTCAGCATATCAGTGATAGACTGACGCCATTGTTGCTTGCCCCGTGTAAGCCCGTCAATAATAGGACCACACGTATATGATGCAAACAGATGACAAAGCTATTCACCGACCAAGATGTCTTGAAATGAAATGACTACACCCAAGGGATTGTCTGGTCACAAGTAAGGATATTAAAATATGAGGTACATAAATGCATTAAAATTGTGGCCAGTTACTGTTTACATTCAAATTGAAATAAGTTGTCGCATAAATGTGATTAATTAACATGCATAACAGTGAAAATAATAAAAACCTATAAAATAAAACCCTTAGGCCCTCTTACGACATAACTGGAAACTAAGACTCAATACACCCCAAGAAGGTGTAAATAAGGATACTAAATCTTAGTTCTCAGTTTTGTCGTAAGAGAGCTTAAGAGTTTCATTTGACAGTTTTTTATTATTATCACTATTATACATATGTTAGTTAATCACATTTATGCACTAACTTAGTTCAATTTGAATGTAAACAGTAACTGGCCACAATTTTTATGCATTTATTTACCTCATGTTTTAATCTCCTTACATGTGACCAGACATTCCCTTGACTTTTTAGTCATTTTGGTTAGCCACCTTACCTTAGCCTTTTTATTGACATAACTTTCTATTTTTACACCTTTGTAGGTGTATGTAAAGGCAATTAACACCCACAAAAGAGTGTTAAAACTGCTTATACACCTTTTTAGTGTTTATTTTAATTTTTTTGGGTGCATGCACAGCTGAACACCCTGAAAGCGACTATTACACCCTAGTAACAGGGGTTTTCCTTACACCAGTGAAAGGTGTAGATAACTATAATACACCTTTGGGACCAGTTTTGCAATAGAACACCTTCTTACACCGTTGCAGCATCTTTTAAGGTGTACAATTTTACTGCTTAGGTGTAAAATCTACACCTTTTATTTTTCGCAGTGTACCATATATTATATAATTTCATTCCTTCTTAAATTCAAACTTATTCCTCTCGATTTCAACGTTTTATCGATCTTTGCAAGACTTCTTACGTAATTTTTCAAATAAATCGACATGTGTCAACTGGCATCACTTATTAACCAATCACCAACATCACAATTGGTGACAAGAATTATTTTGAAAAACGTCATAAGCTACGAAACTTCTGACAGCAATCAAATATTAACAAAATTAAATGCTGCTGACCGAAAGGTTTCCTAGAACTGATCCACATCAAATATTTGTCAATTATGACAAAACTTTTTTTTTCAACCCAAATGTTTACTGTGTAGTCAATGTTTTTATTAGTGTTTTTTCATTTTTATGGACTTGTGTGTAATTTGAAATCCAACACAAGAAAACTGATCCAGCTGTAATATAGAAAATTGGTTTTATGAAACATAATCTCGTTTTTTTCTAACTTCAAGCTAAAATTAATTTTATAAGCTCAAAATTCAAAAAACTACACCTAATAAACATTCAGGCAAAAAAAGTAGACGAAGAAAATTAAACAGGCGAGGACCTACCTTATACTGCATGCAGAATGTTTACACCCAAAATTAAGTCAAAATCAGTTAAGTTCTTATACATGTTAATAGGAATATATGAGGGGGGGAGGGGGGGGGGGAAGGGAGGGAAAATAGGCGATGTGAACGAAATTGACAAATTGACCTTTGACCTTCAGAACGGGCCTATCTATTTCCAAATTTCTTAAACATTACAGTTGGAGACAACTTGCAAATTAAAACTTTGTAGTTGACACTTTTTAAACCTGATGCCAAAATAAATACATTGTAAAATTTTTATGTGAAAAAATTAAGCATACGTCACTCAATTCTATCAAAATCCTTCAGCTACATACATAAAAAAATTTTGTCGCCTTACAACCAATATGCAGTTACCCACACACTGTTAAAAATAAAGGAGGTATAAAACACCTATAAAGCTGGACTGAAGTTGTCACTATGTGGATAAACATCTTGCTATAGGGTGTTTACTTATACCCTATCGTGTTTGTGAACACCACCAAAATATGGTGCTGCACAACAACCTGCAGAGGGGTGTGTATTAACACTCCAATAAATGATGTATGTAAACATCATATCACAATAGTACTACGAAACACCGCACTTGATATGGTGTCAGATAACACTCAGTACATTGGTGTTTTGTAACACCCACTCGCATGGGTGTTTCCAACCACCATGTCAAAGTGGTGTTATGAAACACTTACTCGAATAGATGTTTCCAAACACCATGTCAAAGTGGTGTTTTGTAACACTATTGTGGTATGCAACCTAGGACCCAATATAAGATATCTTATATAAGAGATCTTATATTGGGTCCTAGATGCAACAAACACGTAGGGTATTCCGTATCACCATTGAGGTACACCGTAAAACAAAGCTAAAAGATATAAATTGACTGTCCCAATACATTTGTGCAAAGGAGATACTCTGAAGTGGTTTAATGGACCCCTTGATGGTGTAATTGTGGAAAGATGTTTTTCTTATTTTGGATTCATAACTTTTTTGGTATAATGTCATAGCTACAAGACACTGTAATGGCGATGTTGCCATTCATCAGCATTAGACATTATCGCGAGAAGTTTGCGATAACGTAACCCATTATTGCTTGTCACATGCAAAAACATCACCAATATACATTACACACACCTTTTCTTTTAACACCTTTTTGTCCGTTCTACACCAAACTGGTGTTCATTTTGCACCCCTAAAGGGTCTAGTTATTTTTCACACCTTTCCTCGACTCTGCAGTTATTTGGGGTTTATGAAATATACCTTTATGGTGTGTCAATCGCAAAAACATATTTTAACACCATTTCCACACATAAGGGAGTATAAGTTGAACACACAACTGGTGTTCAGGTCAAATTTACACCTTATTTCACCTTTATTTTATTTTTAACAGTGCAGTACATTGTTTCTGTAAAGTAGATATTCAATAATGACTAGTATTTATTGCCTAATCCAGGCAGCCCAAACTTCTGTGGTTAAAATATGCCCTCACAGTGAACCGAGTTCATTTTTCATTTTTATATTTGTAACTATACTTATAACATACGCTTCTACCTTCTACTGATTGTATTTCTGTCGAAGTACTCTAATTATAAAAAAAATAGAATATTTGTCGCCGCATTAAACAGTTTGCTTGAACCATTTATGGTTGATTAAGCGTGTGCCATTACGCTTCATAGTCGACCAAACTGAAATCATTTTCAATCTCCCAACTAAAATGTTATGGGATTTTAAAGTAAAATGTTTACCACTAATAAAGTCAGCGACTCAACTTATTATCCAATAAATATTCCTGCTTGTAAACAACAATTTCAACTTTAAAGGCTTTTACACAACAATGAATAATTTTTAACCACTTGTGCACATCGTATCTGTAGTCCAGTAAAATTTGAGTTTTCAGCACATTTAAGAACTTGTTGCTTGACCAGCACTTAAAAAGTTGCACAGTATAGATTAATTAAGTTACGCATTCCATTACAGGACTATGGAATTTGATCCGCAAAATAAATAACTAAAAATTGTTGATTCAAGAAGCTTTAAAGCCGCGTGCCTCTCGTTATATTGTATTGCACGAATAAGAAGGGACTAGTAAAGATTTAAATACCAAATATGACCACTAGAAACTCTGCGACCAATAGTATTAAAATTAATTTAACAACTAGCCCATGGTAATGCTCAGAAACCAATACAATATTAGAACATGCCAACATCTGTCATACACATACAGTGGGTTTAAACATTGAGTTAGATAATGAATGTTTAAAATTTAAATTCTCTCAACCATCATATCCATTGTACCAAGCACTAAGCGAATTTTACAACCTGTGATGTCACTGCCTATTTAAATAGCAAATTCAATCAGAGGTTTTAATCCTTATTTTCGTTTTCAATTATTTTTTTACCTTCCCGCAAAGGAAAGGTTCAAAAAATTGTCCTAAGGACTCATTGCTGACGACTCCTCAGCCAGGATACCAGTAGAAAAAGGCGACTAGTATTTACCACGACCAATAAGCCTGAAGTTGTGACTTGCCAAACGAGTTGTCAATAGACAAGATCATTTGATGAATTCTCTCTACACCAAATGGAGGCTGAATTTATGACCAAACTATAATTCAAACGATATTTAAAATTATTTTACTTGGGGTAATAACACGATTAAATTTCTAAAACCATATTATTTCCGCACACTTTGGTTACAATTACATGGTACTCAATAAATTACTGTTTGTGTGTTGACGATTTCACAAAAATTGGTAGACGTATGCACCGCTCTAGCGGTTCTAATCTGAACTCGTAAATTATTTTCGAATTTTATGATGGAAGCCTAACTCTTAAAGTAGGTACAATTTTAAAAATGAAAGAATGAATAGCTCAATAATAGCCCAATAGAATTTGGCTTGAACCTGCTGTGGACGATACAAACTATCATTTTGTTTTATCATAAATACTTGCTAATTTTAAGTAATTTTATGTTACTATATGTAACTTTTAATGTAAAAACCGAAGTTTAACAAAAATTACAGCATTTGAAAGTAAACACTAAATTTTATGTAAATTATAATCAAATCTTTTTCAATGCTATTTTTGGAACACGAAAGTAAATCGAAATTGACTAGTACAACAATTCTGAACGATAAAGTTTAGTCCATTCAGTGGCCTTAATAATTCAGATTAATTAATTTTTGGTCAATCAATATTTAAAAAATTTTTTGAAAACACTCTCGAGATATTTTAGATCACAAGTGATTGTTGTTAATCTAAAAAGTTATCCATACCTAATTATCTATTTATAACCATTAGATGTCACATTTAACTATAAGCTATCGACATAATGATATAGTGCGACAACAATGATTCAGCGTCTTGTTCGTAGAAATCTTTTTAAATTAGCAATCGAGAGTAGTCGTCTGTAATGTTTGTTTTTGTAGATTTCTTATACAAAATGCTGTCAGATGAGTCATCTAATTTTGCCAGTTGATTTCATACACATCAGTTAACAACTTTTCAATTCACAATCTTATCATACTTTTTCCAAAACAATTGAAGTAAATTTTAGAAAATAAATTATTCCGTAATAAGTATGAAGAATATTGAAATAAGTAATTAAAAAATGAATAAAATAAGTGTTTAACTGGATTTATTGGCTTAAACATAAGGTGAGGTGATGGGATCTTAAAATTTATCAATCAACCTAAAAAGTTGTAAATCATCACGGCTCAAAAAAGGTTTTCCGAAATAAGCGTCTATTAATCAACAATAAAAATTTATTGACTGAAACCAGATCTTATTTATAATAGGGTCAAAATAAATTTTATTCGTCAACTGGGAGAGGAGGAAACGGTACAGGCTCAGTTTTCCAACTTATTTCAGACGTTGATTAATATTTAATAATGATAATACGACACTCAGATTGATATTTAAACTCTAAAAATACAATGTATAGTTTCATTTTGGATGGTAGTTTAAAATCTTTCTTTAAACAGACTGATTAACATGAAAACCCAACGACCCAATTTTTTCTCTCAAAGCTTCAAGATTTTGATATAACCCCATCCCAAAACTCACTAAAATTCCTCTTTTCTCTACTTCAATACCATGCTTAAAAACTATAAACTACCAATAAAAATCCAATCCATGTTGTTTTTGTCTTCCTTCCAAAAATAAATCTCTTAAAAAAGAAAAACACCGAAAAAAAAAGAAATGAAAATGAAAATTATGAGTTGTAATGGAAAAACTTCAAGTGAAATGTATTTGCACAAAACAGGAAAGCAACGCACTTTTAAAATTAATGTCTTCTCCTTTCTAAAACTTGGCTTCCTCCTTTTCTAATCAAGCAAAACTCCATTTAGTAAAGTACTATACTCGATGTGTCTAAGAATCAACCGTCTGCAATGTGCAAGAGTCAAGGAAAAGACATCAATCCTATCCAGGACAAAGCCAACTCGCTATCTTTTTTCCCCTCCTATCAACAAACAAATTAATTTAATGCTTTATATTTAGAAATATTTTTTGCTTATACTTGATAATAGAAAAAGTTCTACTATATTTTTTAATGTGTCTGGTCGCACAAAAAGACGAGTCTGCTTTCTTTTTTTTTTTTATTGTAAACTAATGTGTCTGCTCCATTCCATTTATATCATTTATTTAATTATTACGAGACCATTAACAGCCGTTAAGAGCATCAAGGCGCTGAAATCAATTTTGAAGTGAAAAAATAGTGTAATAAATATTAGATTTACAACCTATTTGTAGTCCAAATAATTTCTTTAACCATATTCATAGATTTAAAAAAAAGATTTTTTAAAATTCCTTCATTTAATTTTCTATTTATTCAGATTCCTGCATCAAATATCATAAAAGAAGAATTGCTTGTGATAATGTGGGTGTGATGTTTGAAAACAGACCATTTTTCTTAAGAATTATGGGAGGGGTAGTAAAAGGTAACCTGGCAACTATATCTATGACGACAAAAATTTGCGTCAAAATATTTACGGCTGCTTGCTTCTTCCACGCTTTCCACGTTTCTATTAATATTAATAGTAAATTTCTAGTTTCGGGGTAGTGTGTGAAATATGTGTCTACATATGCATTTTGTTCTGACAAAAATCTGGAATTTTAATATTGAATAATGTGTGTGGAGAAATTGTTTTTTTTTTTCAAATTTTATAAAAGTTAATTTAAAAAGCCTCATTTCTTGTTATGTATTTTTAAAAACATACTTTAAGTAATAAGAGCAGTGACAGCTTGTATTTCCTTACAAGTTCATTCATGACACTTCCCTCCAGCAAACTAAATTTACAATAACGTTGTCCTTTCACGTGACCCTAGTTGTCAGCTTCAGCATTATCAGACAATACATTGAGTTACAACTCAATTTTGAATTTAGCTGAATCTATAAATTGAAAAAAAAAATCTTTCCTGATTTTAAAAATAAAATCTAACAATTTTTCTAAAAGTAAGTTTAAAGATTTAAAAAAAAATCAATCATTTTGATGCAACTATTTTAAAATAGTAAGTTATAAGTGGTCGAATAACGATCCGCTGTCGAATTGACATTGAGTGACAAGTTAGTATGTCACAAAAAAATAAATCGATTGGAATAAAAGTCAGGCTTATCAAAACGTTCACTCCCTTTCAAAGATTATCAGAAAAAGATTAAATTCTACGTGATGGCCTAACGATAAAAAAATGAAAATAAAATAGGAAAGAGGACTGGTGTATGTCATTTTCATAGAGGAAAACGATAGAAAAATTCGTTAAACCTTATATTCATAGAAAATAATTGTCAATGCTTTTTCTTATTTATTTATG
The DNA here is from genome assembly GCA_034686365.1 of Pachymerium ferrugineum. Lineage (NCBI taxonomy): Eukaryota > Metazoa > Arthropoda > Chilopoda > Geophilomorpha > Geophilidae > Pachymerium > Pachymerium ferrugineum. The sequence goes on along the minus strand of JAQGAS010000722.1, from coordinate 21,693 downwards.
GTTTATGGTAATAAAATAAAAGTTATTTGGGGTATTCCAATCCAGGGTGTGAACTGTGTGCACCCAAATCCATCTTGCACATTAAGGTTTTGTACAGAAGTTCAGAAACACATAATTGATAAACAATCGATGGACGCCCTGCCCTGTATCTGAAATGTTTTTTTGAGCATTCCTTTTTTTTTTACAATTAATATTTTTTTACTATTAGTATTATTATTCAGCAATTGTGGTTTTTTTCTATTTTATCAAATATAATCAAATACCCCAAGAAGTCATAAAATTCAGTTCCAAGATTTTTCCAAGGACTTCCTTGGCATTAAAAAAATTAAAAATCAATTTTTGTTTCATATTTTGTTTGACAAATTGACCTAGGAAACATAAAACTGAAAACGGGTACCCACTTTACACAACAATACCTAATGTCAAATATCATTCAATCCTTGTCAACTAATTCAGTTGTTGAGGTTTGTGGTCATTTTCACTTGCCAAGCTCGTCTGACCTCCCTTCAAGCTTGGTTTAACCAATCACAGAAGGGTTCAATCACTCAAATTCTCCACCACACTTGTAGAAAAAGTGCACCATCATCTCATCTCTTTTAGACCCTAAACTTTTTTTTCATTTATTTTCGCTTAGGTGCTTTTAAAACGCTTTGCTTTTTTAATTGTACGGCTATCCCGAATTCAAACTCTCCCTGTATTTCTAATAAAATAAATTATGAATGTTTCACAAAAGTGTCAAATTATTTATAATGATTTGTTTAAGAGTGTTGAAGAAAACTAATGCTCTACTTCATGCGACATTTCATTTATCATTTCAAGACCAAACAAAACTGTGGACCAACAATAGACATGAAATTGAAATAAATGTTAATAAGTTTGAAAACGGTGCCCGATGGAAAAGAATTATTTCTGTTTGGTAAAAAGAAAACGCTCTTAAATGCAATTAGACCCAACCAAATTTGGAATAGACCACAAGTCCCACCTGAATCGAACACCGAGAGCATTAAACTATTAAACTTGAAACTTCATTGATCAGAATATGTTTACGTTTTCAGTAGCTCTTTGGGAAAGGTTTATGCAAGAGTTAATTTGATGACCGAGTCAGTTTCAAAAAAAAATATTTTTATTAAATATTTATTGCGATGCACTCAATATTTTTGTTTTCGTACGTTAACTTTAAATATTAAGGTTTCATTAGACATTTCCTGTAAAGAATTCTGTTTTTGTAGTTCACTACGGAAGCGTAAAAAGATTACCCCTGGTTTGAAACAACTAAAACTGGTAAAAGAACGTCTTATGTTTTCAAATTTAAATAAAATTTAATCATACAAACTCAGGTGAACAAAAATGGGCCAAAACCAAAAACATCGCACTAGAATAATTTTATAAAAGATCCTCCTCACATTAAAGGCAAAATGAACACACTGATTTCTACATTTATCCACACCTTGATTAGTATTGGTCACTAATCACGGCATTGTCCATTTATCCTTCAAGTTGAACTGGTGTTTCAAGCATAAAATTTATTCTGAGCTAAGAACGACTGTTTAAGATTTCAGTATTTACACACTTTCATTGTTGCTCATCGGTAAGGCATTGCTCTGTAGGGAAAATACCTAGCCACTCTGTAACTTAAACTTTATGTTCACATTTAAATTTAAATTCAAATTTTCCTATGTTTATGACCAGAGTTCCCACTTTATTAGCTTTAACAGTAAATAAATTAATTATGGTAAATTATGTTTTGGGTCTAACAATTTTAAAAATTTTGAATCATATAATTTTCAAACCAAGTTGAAACTTTAAACAGTCGTTCTTAGTTCAGAATAAATTTTATGCCTACGAAACACCCGTTCAATTTGAAGAGTAAATGGACAATGCTGTGATTACTCACCAATACAAATCAAGGTGTGAATATTCAATTAAAAATTAATACCTTTAAAAGTTTGTTGCATTTATCCTGTGTAACACATGAGACCCATTGACTTATGCGTTCGCAAAAATACACTTCTTCAGCGCGTTGGCTTAGTTGCGATTTACACATAAGATAAGAGCACAACAAGAGTACAATTAAATGGTTCGGGGTGTTTTTGATCAACCAGAAAGGTGTAATATGATATCCCACCTTTTAGTGTTTTTGGGAGATAAAATTTTTAAAAAAGCAGTTTGCTTTGTTCCATTTTACCTAAAGGTGCAAACTGACATTCTACCCCACCCCCTACAATGGAAAAGAATGTCAGTAGTGTAAACATAGCTCTGCCAAGTATATTTTAATAACACGTGAGGATGAAATAAGAAAATGACAACCAATATTTATAAAGGAAACACAAAAAGCCGCTGTAAAATGGTGTGAATAAGCAATTTACACTCATTTTACACCTTTTTTCTAAGAGTATACTACAAGTAAAGACTGTATTATCAACTCAACAAAATCAATTAGGGCTATGAGGCTGCTTAAATTTTGAACTAAAAAATTGATCAATTAATTCAATATTTTATAAATAACCCACCCCAAAGTACATGCAACTGCCACCTCAAACCATTCCATAACAAATCAATCACATCTCTTCACCCCCAACCGTCTCCAGACACCCATTACAATCAACCTACCAATTCCATCCCCAACTTTTTATGACATTACTGAACATCATTTTATACCCAAACCCGCACGCATCTATAGAGGTTAATGACCAGAGCACAACTTAAGTAAACATTGCGTCATTTGCACTCAAATCAAAATTTGGCGACGTGGAGGCGTCGCTCGTTGTGATACCAAAGCGAAATGTCCATTTATTGCTTACACCATATCACGGGTCAAAAAACATTAACGCTAATGGCACTGTTGGCAATACGCAACTTTTTCTCCAGTTAATTGGAGAAAATTCTGTCAATAGAGGGAGCCCATCTAAACAACAATACACCAACCCGAAATCGTGGGCCGGGCAGAACTATAACGATGCGATAAAATGAAGTCGGTCAGCAAATTGCTAGGTTCGTTTCGCTTCCTCCCACTTCCGTAAATCGATAAATTAGATTGTAAAAGCCGGGAACAAATGTCAAGCAAATCATACAAACCAATTCACTCCGACCGCACCACCAACCGCTTTAATAATACGTTCTCAAAACCGACTACGGCCAATGTGCTCAACGTTTAACAAATTGAACACGAGTGCATTTTCACGGTGCATTCTAGTTTTACACATATCTAATTCCTTCCCTTTCCTGATCAATAATTTTTTATTTTGCTTTATTTCTTTTTAAATATTCAGATGGTCAAGCTTTATTTCACAACATACAATCCGGCCTATGAAAGTTGTTGTCTGAATGTTTTGAAGAACGAGGGAATTATAAGAGACGTTGGTGAATAAAATTTTGGATTGTTTTATTCTTGTCAAGTTTTCGACTTTAATAAGAATTGGAGTTGTCTTAAGGAACCGCAGACGGGCTGGATTGTGGGAAGTCTGTCTAGTTTCGTATTTTGGATTAAATCGTGTTGTCAACTTGTCTAGAATTTTTTTTTTGGTTAGAATGTTTAGAAAATTTGAATATTTTAAAGGCAATGTTTTATGGCAAAGTTGTTTTTATTGAAGAATTTTTTGTATACGCACAAATGAATAAGCGCGTTTTGGTTGAATTTTTTTGTATTTAAACACTTAAAAAAATCTTCATTTGCTCTGATTTAATACAAACAAGTTCATTGTTAATATGTTACTTTTCTTGAGTACGTTTAGGAAAATGTTAATTTACTTTTACAGTCCAAATAGAATGGTATTAATTATGTAACTGCATGTAAGAATGAAGTTGTTATATTATTTATCATTTTAGCATTTCATTCAAGGTTGTAATAAGTAAAATAAAATTTGAAGAAAAAGTATAGACAACCTTGTGCAAGTGTGACTAAAATGTCAAGAAGTTGATCTTATATTCAATAGCACCTGCTGACAGAAAAAAATGCCTAGCATAAAATGGCTGCTGCCAGGGAATTCTTTAACTTACTTTTGTTTATTAACACTTCTAAACCTATCCAATTTTTTACCAGAAATTTCTCCCGGGTGGCGCAAAAACGTGACATACATAGATGATATGCATGGTTTAGACCAATACCGTAAAATTAGGTAAGGTTATGCCTAATTTATCTAATTTACCTTAATCTAACCAAATTACATTAAATTTAATTAAAATTGTTCTAAGCCTGTGTGGCAGTGGCACGACCCATTTCTTCCTGTCCACGGCGTCAGCCATTTTGTGTATTTTGTGCCAGAGATTTCTCCTGGCAGAGACAGTCTGCTTATTCTTATTGTCCGATTAGAGTCATAAAATCATGATCCATGGCAATTTTGAATATTTACTAACTTGTAACTGAGATGGTTAAAAAAACTATAAAATTGGTTGCAATCAAAAAATAAACTTCATTGCAACTTATTTGAACCATCGCTTTCTGCATGTGAAACGTTCACGACGTACAAGTCATAAAGATTATCTAAGTTTGAATGCGACTCATGCTGCAATATCAATTTAGTTTTAAGATAACAGTTTTATATGACCTTATTTATACATGTGCAACAATGAAGCTCTCAAAGTGTGGTATCTGAGATGATGAAAAATGTGTCATTAGTTTATAACCTTGTTTAGAGAATTAAATTATTTTTACCTTAGCACAGATTAATTTGACCGCAAAAACAATGTCTGCCACATGCCCATCAATAGCATTAAAGAGTTTAGACAAAAAATGTTTTGCACTAATTTTCAAATAAATTAAAAGTTTAGTCTTTACCAAGAAGAAGGTTGAAAAGAACCTGAATATTAGATCAGACTTCTGCAAAAAAAAAGTACACTTGCACCAAAATGATTAATGTTAATTACAAGATAAATATTTCGACTATTTTCCTGAAGACAAAATGTAGGGAAAAGTAGGGAACATACTGTTTTAATTATATTATACAGAAACACAAATAAACATGTAAGTTGTAAATTTTTTTAATAGTTAAGACTGCATTCTACTTTTTACCTGTAGTGTAAAGCGCAGCACAAATACGTAACCAATTAAAGTTTAAACAACTAATTACAGATTAACTCTTGTAAATTATGAAAACACGTGTATTTAATAACTCAACAGCAAGGACTCATTGCGGTTTTCTAATACCAATACTCTTACTCTATTGAGCTACTTAATTTGAATTTAAGACTTAAAGAGAAGTTTGTCTACATTTCGGCAACAAAGACTTTCATCACTTCAATTAAAATAAACCCAAACTTAAAGAATTTTCATCTATTTTAAATTTGTCTACTAAACAAATTTTTGCCTTTATCTCCAGTTCATAACACCTCCGGTCAAATGACCCTCCTTTAACTATTCTGACTGCTTTAAACAACAAATGACTAAAAAATTCAGCTCAAATGGACATTTAGTTCCGGAGAGAACACAAACATCAACCACCTTCCATTAACTTTCAACCACAACTGAAATTAGAAATTCAGTTAATTTCCAACTTCCTGAAAACCCTGTTACCTTGTGCAGACATCTCAGAAAGAGACAATTTGTCATTATTGATCAAAGCTCAGAATTTCCTCAACTTTAACTCGCACAACGTCAGCAAAATGATTAAATATGAATTAATGAATCTCCTCCAGAGTAAGCAACTGTGCGCATTTTTCTCCTGTTCGTCTTCATTTACAACTGTCTAAATAAATAACGTTTCACAGCCAGAAAAGAAATTTATAAAAAAAATGTATTACAATGGTCAAAGTTGCGAATACACAGTCAACAAATCACCGAGAAGTTGATTTATTTTGACAAATGGAGAAAGAAAATCCGGTCCATTTTGTGGTTTCTGACCTCAATTGTTATATTGATTTTCAAATCGCATTGTATGCATCAATAATCGTATTGATACTACGAAAAGAGGCTTTAGAAAGGTTTTGATGCCTGAACAAACGAACAGGTTGCGAGGTGGAAATTGATGTAAACATTAGTACGGAACGAATGCCGGGTCGAAATCAATTAATGATATTTAAATAAGATCAAATGCAGTGAATAGGCAAAATGAGTTCATTGCTTCAGTGTTGTGGAACGGCACCGCCTGGCGTTTGTTTGCCAGAAGTTGTGTACTGGTAAAAGAACTGCTTTCATCATGTTATGTAATCTCATTAAAAATAGTAAAACAGGGGTTGTTTTATTTTTAAAACAAACCACTAATGAGATTATTATTTAAATAGTTTTAATGCCTCATCCAAGAAATAAAACTTTCAACCTTAAGTTTGTTTCAATTTTTGATACCACACACTTAGAAAAATAGGTACCCTAGGAAAAGGTTGACAAAAAGTGATAAATAGACAAAGGTGTAATAAAAGGTGAGTGGTGTGATGTAAATGTACCTGAATGCTACAATAGTTTGTTTATTTACCCTTTGCAGATCAGCAGATGGTGTGATAATACACCATGTTCATGTGGTATACCAATGCACTATCATCGTTTAGTATATTAGTACACCGCTCCTAAAGTTTGTGAGTATACCATTTTTATATGATTTCAGACGTACCATCTCAGATGGTGTATATGTATACTATTGAGTATAGTTAAAACGAAAACCTCATATAAATATAATGTGGTTCATAATTATCCCATAGGGTTTGGTGAGACCATATATCTTTCCTATAAAGTTGAAAACTGTCCAGTTATGGTGTAATGTGGGACGTTTAGAGGTTTGCCAATAGTGACACATTTTGGGTATGTATGTGCACCCTACATATTTTTCTAAAAGTACTCATTTGCTTCAAGTTTATCTACCGTGTTTCAAGTAACTCATATTGTATGTTATAACTAGACAAGGGACTATGAGACTGACAATCATAATACCACCTTATTTGAAAAGCAGCTTTCTTTTAAGAGAGCCACTGTGATCTGATCTTAGCTATTTAATCAAACGTTAGCAAAAATCGCTTTCTTGATAGTGTCACAAATGCCAAGTAAATTTAATTATTTTCAGTTGAAAATTCGAAATTATGAAATTTCGTATTAGCGAAAATCTTTACAGTGAAATGTCAGCATGGAGAGAATAGGTAAAGGAAAATTAATTCGTTACATCTATTCCTTCATGGAAGGGGCTAGACTAATAATTTTTGGTACAAAAATAAAAAAATCTGGGAATACTAAAATTAGCTAACGAACCTTAAATTTCAGTAAATTCCTCCGTAAATTTCTGTTTGACCATTTAACGTTGTTTACGTGCAAATATATTTGCCAACCTTTAAAGCGATTTTTTTCTTACTTAGATGTAAATACGTGTATGGATTTGTGTGAATGCAACATCTGGGCAGCACTTTTTGGCGATCTCCAATTCAGAAACTCGTTTTCTCCCATGTAAAGGCCCACAATTTTACTGTAGGAAGATGGATAAACAGTTTCCACTGCATACTAATGACTGCATCTCTTTACTAGCTGCTGGCAATGTTAAACTTTATTTCCATCATATTTCCCTCTTAACAGGCCAATCAGACCCCTTCTCAATACCTAATATTTTATTTGAAAACTGAATGTCGTAACATTTAATTGTAACGAACTTTACTTGGCGATTATAATGTAACTTATTTTCATAAGTAATCCCACACTGATACCTGACCATGTTATTGCTATGTAACAGACCCACAATTTTCCATTCAAAAATGTACCCACATTCGTAGACAGAAAGAAAATTACCTCCTAAAACGTACTTTGATAACATGTATCGCATCTCCTAAATATCACTCCCAGTATGAAAAAAGTAAGAGAATATTAATTTAAAGAGCAACGTAATTCTTTAAGTAATGAAAAATTAAATCACCATTTGACGTGAAACCACCTTATACACGCTTTATTCATTTACAAGCTCTACAGCCATTTTATCAACGTGCAAGTACCAATTTATTTTTGAACATAAATTATAAACTGAATGAATCAAGCCGGCTCTTTTAAATGAAATTTACATATCAATATTTCTGCACAAACACCTTACTTAAATTTCTGTATCTTTGTTACCCGTACATCTAATTCTGCTAAACCACAAATGTTTTCTCTACACCAGTTCAACTGATAAAAATTTAACGAACTCCCCCATAGAAGAAACAAACCACAGCATTAAATTAACCAACAACGTCATTTCAACAAGCAAATATCGAGCGGTAGCCAAATCAAAACAAAAAAATAGTGGATCAATTTTATTATGATAACAAGACTAAAACTTTGCGGAAACAGTAGTAACACTAGTTAGACAAGGACGTCGTGTTTCCGTGCACACGTCGCTCATTAGGGGTGGCCAGTGTAGTCATGGTAACCACGGTCCTTTCAAAATACACTGGCCGTTGTCGATTCGTTTTGATTTTTACAGAGACAAATAATATGGGTGGGTATATGTAATAACAATAAAAAGATATTACTTTAAATTTAATTTTTTTAGGAACTAGTTCGTCTAACTTCTACGGAGAAGAAAAATAAAAGTGAAGAAATATGACAAGAACTCAAATTGAGGTCACAGACACATAGCACTCGAAGTGCATGCAGGGAAGTTCTCCCAACTGGTTCCAGGCGGAGCTTTTTATTTAACCATTTCGCTATCGGTAAAAGAATATAGATCAAGTGCAATTTTTTTTGTACAAAAAAGTCGGATGCAAATTCAGTTAATTAAATGTTACGATTAGATACGTAAGGCGTGATGGACAAACGATGTTATGCTGGTGTAGGAACTAACATTTATTTCCCTAGGTACATTAAAGCTTCCCACAGTACAACTCATAGAAAATATCTCAAATAGTGGAGGAATGAGTGACGCTAATTAAAATGAATTCATTAATTAGGACCTGATAATAAAACTAGTTTTTCGTCTTCAATAAACATCAACAACAAATGTAAAATCGGTAATAACTAATATCACTCCTCTTTGTGAAATTTAAAGAATTCGATTCAGTTTGAATGTAGTAAAATGTTAATTATTACAACTATAACATCACCTAGATTAGTAGTGGCAGAATTTTTTACTTTGCTATTGTTTATGGCAAAAACTGTTTTTATTTGTATTACTCAAAATGCTACTTTCCGAAATTTCCTTAATGAACTCATAGCATTAGAATCACGTGAAATAAAATAAACATACTCTTGATTTATAATTCAGTAAAATTCTGAAAATATCTAGTTTCAACTGTTAAAAATTTATTTCAAAATTACTTATTTTTAAAAATTTCTAGCAGCCAACTGTCGGAAATTTTAAAAAAAAAACTTTGATCAAAATCTCAAAGACCGTATTTCAAAATCTAATTGTTTGAACCAATTCCTTTATCGTTATTAACGTGAACAGAACTTTTATACACTCATTCGTATTTACAAACACATTCCCTTGGAAAAGAAAAATAATTTCCACAATTCCATATTTTTTTCATCAATTTTTTAAAGGCGAAAGTCTTAAATTCCTCACACGAATTTCAAGCAGACAAGTAATAATGCATTTTCAAGTATGAATAAAACGGCTTATATTTCATCCAAAGTCGCCTTACCTTGTCGCATCAAGTTTCACCTGGGTCTGATAAAGCAAAAATAAATCTGAATTTTTTATTCAAGCGTCACCTCATGAAGCATCGAAATTACGTTTGTGGCTTTAAATGTTTTGGAATTAATTCCAAATCAGTTGGGATAAAAATAAATAAACAAATGATCATCATTACGGATAGAGTCAGGTCACAGCAGGAAATTCCACATGAAGGTACTCTACTATCACCCTTACTTAGTCTAAAGCCACGTGTGCCTTGTCTCCCAATGTTTACCTACGGAAATTAAGCTTAAAACGTAAATGTTTCAACCTTTCAAGAAACTGATTAAATAAATAGTTTTAAACTAAACTAATAATGTGGAAAATTAACCTTAATTAATAAATTCGTGGAAAAATATAACAAAAAAAATCACAGACATGTATAATACTCTTCAAAAGGTGTAGAGCAGGCATCACAATTGAGGAAATTAAGCACAATCGCCTAACAAGACATAATGCTGTCATAATAATACATATTGATGCATTAATGCAGTAGCGTGTTTTAGTGCGTAGCATTATGTCAGTTTCTAATCAACTTTGGCCGTTAAGCTTTATTTTTCCTCTTCTTCTTTTATTCAACTTTGTGTCGTAGAACATCACTAATGATATCCACTAACAATATAATGTTCTAGTAATGCAATCGCTACTTGATTCAAAGCGGTGGAGATTAAAATATAAATAATTAGTTAAACATCGTTTACTGTTTCCAAAAAGTTATGGGTGTATTAAACATAAAAGGCTTAATTAATGAGTCAAAAATTTAAAATGTAAAATTACAATTAAACGAAATAATAGAATTACTACAGTTGTTATGTAATCTCTAGTGGTTTATTCCAGAACCTCTACTGTTAGTAGTCGTCTTTTTTCTTTCATCCCAGTAACATTATTCTGCCCCAAAAAGCCTTGTTTGCAAAATAAAAAAATGATGTCACACACGTTAACCCCTTTTAACAATTTCAAACAAACTTTCCCCTTCTAAAAACACGAAGAGACCCGTCTTACTCTCATCTACACTTCAACTCCATTAATTCGTTCCAAATGATTTCCCCCATTAAATTCCATTTCATAAACAACGCGTGCAACACGAAAAAAAAAAACTTAACAGGCTTCCAAAAAAATGAAATAAATATAAAATTAGAAGCTGATGAATTATGCACCTTCCAATTTTATATAATGTGGGCCATTCCATTGCCATGTTTCTACAAATAAACTATGTCAATAAAAAGGGACCCCGAAGCTCGTACCATCCTCTTTTTAGCGAGCCCTTTTTCCCACGGCAGGTAATTCAAGTGTAGAGCTACTATTCCGGGGATTTATGCGGGGATTAAAACGGGTGACTAATCCTGAGATAATAAGTGTTGGTATTAACGAGATAATTACACTTACTTGGGATGGCAACTCCCGGTTGGCTCAAGGGACGAGACGTTTTCGTTTCAGTGTTTGGCCGCTGAATGGGGCTGCGTTACGCACACGTAAGCATGCGTGTTGTGAGTTGCGGGGGCGGTGGCCGGAACGCGGCTTTTCTTCTCTAGTTTGGCGCAGTGTTTGCACAGAGGGAGCCACTGGAAAAGGAAATAAATCGGCCTTGAGTGACAAATGCAAATTGAATCTCGTTAAGAAATTTTGGTAAGGGGGGTAAATGGTCATGTTTTTTTTTTTTTGTTTAAGGGAATTGGATTTATTCTGGGGTTAGGTTGGTAATTCTTTTATTTAGTCCAGGAAATGAGTTTTGTTTGCTACGGTTTAATTCGTAAAAGAATTATTACGGATGATTGGGAATTGATTTAAAGAGCTTGCGTTTTTAAGTTTGTTCGAGAAGATGAAGTGCTAATTACCTAGGGTAAATTTTCCTCTTACGTTTTAAAAATGTGCGTTTACAACTAAATATATTGATATTTTCAACGTTTGGTTTTGTACGAAAAAGTGGCTGATAAGCGTAGCCTTGCGGCAGACTTTATAAACATTTCTGTAAATATAATTCAAATAATTAGAATGATCAGATATTATTTCAATTTTTATGATTAATTACACACCTGACTATAATACTTACGATTTTATCTATTTTATTAGTGGGCAAAATATGTCAGTCAATTTTATTATCCTTGCATCAGTAATTCATGTCATGAACTCGTAACCAGAAGTAGACACGTCCTGCAAAAATTGACAGTTTAACTATCAATCAAAATTTATAGTTTAAATTTAATTATAAAATCTGATGTATAGCACCAGATTGCACCACTCTAAAATTTCGTAGCTGTACTAAATCGTTAAACATTCGCCAAGTTTCTTTATTCTTACCGATATTTAAATGAGTCGTACCGTAATTTACTTCAACGAGAATCAATTCATGTATTTCTCGTAACCAAACTGTTCCAGGTGGTTATTTAAATGGGCATTACTTCACCTTACACTTCATTTAAATGTGAAAAAGGGGATTACATCTAGAATTGAAATAACGAAAAAGTTACGGTTAGGTACAAAATATTAAACTTTACAGAAATATAAAAAACTAAAAATCACATTATTTAGTTTACTTGACAGCATCAAGATGTTACTATTTGATGTAACTCATGAAAAGTTTTCGCTAATTTTGTCTGAGGAAGACATCACCCTCTCCTTAGTTACAATCACATGCGGTGTCCGGCCAATCATGGCGGCCATTTTTACTCCTATCGGTGTAATATGAAAATCTGTTTTGATAATGTCCTCCGTTATTCCGTTATTGGCGCCTCACCACAAACAAACCATCTTCATTCTGCGACGTTATTAAAAATTGATTGAGATAAATTATTTTAGCAAAACATTACTTAAATTTTAAACTGTAATTAGATCGATTTCTACATTCTTCTTCCGTTTTCAAAAATACTAGCTTTGTAAGAAAGTTAAATCAGCCAAGTTTTTTTTAAATTTAAAGGTCAACTTGGAATTTTGTCGGAAAGATGCCAAATGAAACAAGAGACAAACGGAAGACTTAATCTTTGGCAAAACCTACAGATCCTCACATCATCTGCTATTTTTTCTGTTCTTTCCTCTTGTGCGTGAGTTGCATTAAATCGTCACACAAGCTCTTACCCCTCGTTTAGGCCTTGCAAATTCCATCAAGACAAAATGGGAGAAACGTGCAACTAAATCCTTTGCAAGCCAGGTTCTGTCGAATCGTTCAGCGTTAATTTAATCAAAACTTAAGATCCTTAGATTTACCTGACTTAACAAGCAAGTAAACTAAAAGATTATTTGATAATAAATTATAGACAAGAGGGTAAAATGGATTTCTCTGCTTAAAATCATTAAAATCGACAAAAGTATCTTGATTGAATGATTTAACATGCATTTTAAAGGTTGAAACCCAATTATGACGAATCAGTTTAAGTGCTTCAAAAACAGTTATCACTTATCATATCTAAACAAATAAATATTATTTAGACAACGTTCTATTTAACGTTTACCTTGACGTACAAAAGAAGTTGACCTTCGCAACTTGAGCCCAAAAGATAAAATAACGAATATTTTCGTTGCCCATCATCATTGGTATCATGGTCGCCATGCGCTTCTTTAACGCCTGCTGACAAAATGTTTAATTAACGTGCTATTATCCAATCTCTAAAAAATGAATTTTTTATACTAAGTTAATTGAGATATTAATTATGAAGCTAGCAATTAAAAAAAAAATTTTAGCATTCAAACTCAAGTACATTTAACAAGCAGAATTGCTGACACATGGTGGCGTTGCTTTAAAAAAATTTAGTAGTTTCAGAACCAGTTCAGAACCGCATTTCAGAACTTACCAAACACTTTTGCAACATGCAACGGGGCAGAACTAAAATTTCATAGTTCAATATATATATTCAATAATTTTCTACAGAACTTCCAAATTTATTTTTAGCTGGGCGTATACCTCGAGACTAATCATAAAGATTGAAAGAATTTTCTAATTTAGGATAAAATTGAAATATTGTACATCCGAGTTTTCACAGTTTCATCTTAATTATGCATAAACTTCAAAAACTAATAATAAAGAAAAATAATAAAATAACGAATTTACAAACTTAGTTCAATAAACTGCAAAGCAATTTCATTACTATTCCTATAATAAAAATTCGTTATGGCGTTTCTGCACTTCAAACTCCCAACATAAACCACTTTATAAGATCTAAAAACCGTCATAAAATTCAACTAGGGTTATTCTGTGAATAAAGCTGAAAAGTTTGATGATTACTAATTATGCCATAAGCAAGATAAAAAAATTTTAATCACTTTTAACTATCTATGTCATTCATCATTCATCTCTAGCAAATTTTATTGCCAACCAGTATAGTGCTATTAGTTTTGTGCGGGGCTGCTATTATTAAAAGTTGTTGGTAATGCAAGTTTTAAGCTTACAGTTTGCAAAGTCCAATTTATTCACAAATGTCTCCACTTTTGGCTGTACATGAAGGCAATATTTAAACTTGCAACTTGCAACAAAATTCATATGGAAATGCTTCAGTTTTGAACTAAGTGGCTCAATTTGTCTGGTAGACAGACATATTGTCTGTCTGACGGTTTTATTTGGATTATCACTGCAAGCTCGTTCCTAAGACAGTTGAATGAGTTGAGTAAGTAACAAGAGCAACTGAGGGTATGACAACTGAGAGATTTGAGTAGTGTTGTTTTTAAAAGTTGAAAATTTGTCGAGATAAATGCAGGATGTGTTTTACACTAGTTGAAAAGTTTAAATGGATGGAGAGGAAGAAGCCATCTAGTGGCAAAAATTAAAATAATATCATATTTTCATTTGGCTACCGTACCACTTGTTTTTTTTATGCTTTTGATATCTCTTACACAAAAGAAAAAGTCCTCAAGGTTATTTACATGAGTCAAATGAAACACATTTTTTTAACGTTTTATGTTTCCGAGAATTTTTTTATGAATTAATTTTAAGACTTATTGCTGGATAGAATAACGTTTGTAATAGTTCATACTAGATGGCGTAACTTGTTCAGTGATGAACCCATTTACAAAGAGTCGTTCCACAAAATATATCTTTGGGTCCGCTTTGATGCCAGATAAAACTTTTACATTATACTTTGTAATTTAAAATATATTTTTAAAGATTGTAAAATTATTATGAAGCTAACTTCACAAAAACAGTTAATTGCAGCAATGCAATAGATGAAGATCAAGCAATGAATTTGAATCAAAGTGCGCACTATTACCCTAGCCTAATAAAAAGTTTAATTAATTAATTAATTAATTAATAACTTAATAACTTAATTAATAATTAATTAAGAATGTACAGAATAAAAGTGATATCTTTAATGATTAAATGTCATGTAAAAAATTAAAGAATTAGTTACAATAAAGTTTATTAGCCTAGTTTAGGCTATGATATTTTTTTTTTAAATAAGCATTAATCTAAAGGGTTAAATGTAGTAGCGGTTCCCCACCCTGCAGGGAATTCCATATTGAATAGACCAATCGGAATGATTAACTTTCGTCAATGACTATTCTAAATCTAAAATACCGAAGGCAATTTTACACCTTGCGGATTCTTAAATCTATCAGAATATTCATCGCTGACATTTAGTGATGTTTGACGTAACAAGATGTAAAATTTATGACGCTTACACAACAGGGGCACAGGGAAAAGTTTTGCATTTTCTTTAAAAAAAAAAAAAAAAAAAGCCAAGAAAACTTGGAAAATTTTTTTATTAAATTTTTATAAACTAAATGAGGAGTACGTGCAGAGCTTTTATTTGTTTTGCTATCCTTGTTATAAATTAATATCTTCTTTCACCTGATAATAAACAAATTTTTCTTAAAGAGCCATAGGAGAATGAGCAATATGATCAAAATTGAAGTATGCCTTAAATTAATTTATTTGTACACCAAGAGACTTAGAAAAGTCAGTCAGATAGAGTGTCATGGTCATGAGTTACAAAAATTTTAAACTCCTTTAAATTTTTAAATTGAGGTGTACAAAAGTACGGTTTAAAGTGTTATATACCGGTACTACATATTATTGCATATATGCATATTGTTGCACATTGGTAGTCATAGTAATAAAATCAGAGTGCACTTCAAAATCCTCGAGTATTGTTGTGTTTTCTTCATCATCGCCAATGCTTATGAACTGGGCTGGAGTTTCCCTTCGGGGATAGCCGCCAGTTCGTAACATAAAGTTTAACTGTTGTTCTAAATTTTGTGCAGGAATTAAGGGTGTAAGTGATGCACAAATTTGGGCAAAAAGTTCAACAGTGAACTGATTTGCATGAGTATAAAATCTATCATATTAAATGACAAAATGTGGCGTGGCTAAATCAAAATATATTCTCTGCTACAAAATTTTGTGGGTAGAATTTCGCGCCATCTGGAGACAATAATTGTAACAGAAGACCTAGACATACGATCGCATCTCATCCATCCAGCGACAATCCTTACATTATTTTAAATCTACCGCTCTTCTCATTCATTTTAACCACACTTTTTAAATTTATAAATCATGGGAAAGTATAATCAATTTTGAATTCGGCGCGGTAATCCAATTGGTGGTGGTGGTCAGCTAGTGGCTGACCAATTAAATCGCTTTATTTTAAAACTTAAATTATAAATATAAATAACAATTTTGAAATGTTTGATTTTTTTGGCAAGTATAAATCTAAGGCTTTTTTTCTTTCTTTAGTGGGTGTATCAGGGGGAGGCCTTTACAAATCTCATGAAGTGTCAAAAAAAAAAACTATTGTATTTTCTTAGTTTGTTAGCAGAAGTAACTTCAGCTTTCAGTATATAGATTAAACAAACAGCCCAACGATGAAAATAACTCAAAAGCATTAGTAAAATTGGAAATAGCTTCACTCCCCTTATACGCCTTTGAAGATGAGCAACATAACAGCAGCATGACGAGGGCATTAATACACCTTCTACCTAAACATTTTAACAACCCGATTTCTTTTAGTGTACACAATTAGGCAATCACAACCTTTTATTAAAATATTTTTAGTTTTTCACTTGGCATTTTTTTTGCCCAATCACAATGATTATTATAAACGCCTATATTTATTTAAAAAAACCCTTTTACGGTCCCCAAAAAGATGTCCCAAGCGTATAATTCTTCAAGTATGATATCCTCACACCATGATTTCACTTTAAAGGTAGTTGCTGACACCTGTTAAAGGTGAAGTTACTTACACTACTTTTTTGGTTTTTGAAAATATAAAAATGAAAGAAAAGTTACTTTTTTTTACTGAAGTAAAATACAGGGTTGTTCAGAGTAAAACCTAAATTAAAAGTTTATTGCCTAAAATTGTAAGGCCAACTTTTATGGAAAGGTTTGTCTCAACCACAACTGAATTGAACTAAATTGCTATGATAAAGCATTTAGAATAAAGTCTGACCAAGTGAATGTGATATATCACGGAATACATAAATTTATTTTGTTTTTTTTTATTTATTTACTTTTTATTTTAGTTAACTAACGTTTAGAAACGACTGTAACGCTCCATCAACTTTACATTTGATTAAGAATTTACCTGAAGGCAGCTTCTCACTCTTGATTTAATTTTTTCTCTTCCTTAAGAGTCTTCAGTGACACTTCCGTGTTCAAAGTGACACAAATTAAAAGTAAAAACAGGAGCAAAAAAACTAAAATACCAAAAAATTAACTTCCATCATTTAACAGTAGAATTTGCTAAAATACCCATTAAAAATAAAAGCAATTATCTTAATTGATAGTAAATTACTTTTTTTTTTTTGCAAGAGATACATCTTCTCTAATTCAAATACTATAATTTCTTGAACGATTGAACCGCTATGCTTGAACAAAAAATGTCTATATTGTCGTCTTCGACCTCAATTCAACTGAGCGCGACAAATTTGGTGCCTCATGCGTAGTGTAGTGCCTAGTCCGGATGTTCTCAGTTATTAAAAAAAGGTGACAACTTTCATATATAAAAGCACCATGCTTCTTCGTTGAAGTATATTCGAAGAGTGCTACAGCACAGAGTAAGATCTCAGTCTTAAGCTTCATAAGAAATATTTAACAATACGATTTCTCTCAACAGATGGCAGTCTCATATTTTTGGTTGTTTTGTGTTGTGGTGTCACTATCGTTTGCAACACTAAAAGGTGATGATGAAGCCGCTGCTGAAGACGGAGACTTAGTGGCTGCTGCTGGACATCATCATGATCATCATGGTCATGATGATCATGGACACCACAAACATCATGAACACCACGAAGGGCATAAAGGACATCATGACAAACACGGTAAATATTCGGCTTAATCTACATAGTTAAAGGCAAAACACCCAAAGAACTTAAAACATATTTTGAAAAAAACTAATAACCATACAAATAAATTTTTAATTGCCTAAACCTTTCAAAAAATAATTTTTTTTCATTTCTCCTAAAGGCGAACATGGTGGCCATGGACATCACGAAGAACACCACGGTGGTCATGGAGAACACTGGAAGAAACACGGGCATGATAAGCATGGACACCATGGTCACCATCACGACCATCATGGACACAAAGGGTATCATGACCACGGTCATCACAAAGATGGATGGAAAAAATGGCACGCTAAGAAAGAAGAAGGCGGAGATGACAAGCACTGGGATCACCACCACAGCAAAAAGTGGCATGACTCTGAGCACAAAGATGGAAAGCATCACGAGGGACATCACGGTAGTCACCATGATAAACACGGTCATCACGGAGGGCACCACAAACATCACCACGAACATGGCGGTCATCATCACAAGGGTCATCATGATGAGGGACATGGTCATCACGGACATGAACATGGTGGACATGGACATCACGGAGGTCATGGACATGGCCATGGACACGATGATCACGGACATCACGATCACGGACACGGACACGGACATCACGATCACGGACACGGACATCACGATCACGGACACGGACACGGACATCACGATCATGGACACGGACATCACGATCATGGACACGGACATCATGATCATGGGCATGGCCATCATGATCATGGTCACCATGACCATCACGGGCATGGTCACCATGATCATCATGGACATCATCATGGTCATCATTGATGAGTCGTATGAAATATTACGCTTTATTTATTTATTGTGTTTTGAGGATTGTAAATAAAATTATGGAAAAGGAAATGGTTTAAAATTATTTCATCACATGTGCTCAATTTTTAAAATTTACCAAAACAAATGAAAAGAGAATCTTACACAACACACTGTTACGATTCAAATGTATATACTAATTCCAACCAGCATAAAGTAGCAAGTCATTCGTCGCAAATGATGATGACAGTATCAAGCAAAATTTGGACGTTGCCTAAAATTTTAGACATTAGACATCCGAAAACGCATCTAAGTTATCCGTAATGAGAAAATCGATCTGCATTTTTTTCATTTTACGCATTAGGCCAGAACATTTATTTTTTTTTAAATATTTAGTGTGGATTGAACCAACGTCACTTAAGACTAAATGTACTTCATTACTTAGTTTTAAAACCAGGTTTATTAAAAACTGAAGTTAATGCAATCCACCCTTACAGTGGTTCTATAAAAACGTAAGACCATTTAAAAAAATTGTTTCCAAATTTTCAAATTATTCTCATTTTATATTTAATGGATTTGGGTTTTGCAATTACAAGACGGTTTTGAATGCAATGAGAAAAATAATTGAAATTAAACAGGTGGTTTAAGTTTTCGCTTAGCAGCAATTTGAACAATTATGCGAATGATAACGTTTCTTCATCATATACGTTTCAATCTGTTTGAAAAAAGTTTTAATTGTTTTTCTATACAACCCTTGATTTTACTTGACTTTTAATGATCACTTGAGATTTCACTTGAAAATAACTATACTCTGAAGATCGTAATGATGAATATAATTATACCCTAAAGATGTTCAGAGCTAAGCTTACAAATTGCAGATCCTGCGTGGTGATGTTTTAGAACCGTTATAGAAAGTTCAATTTAGACTTATAATCATTTTTTTTTAAAGAAAGTGCAGCTTTCTTTGGGTGTATATTTTATATGTTGCATTTCATTAAATTTCGTTAATGCAAGATAAATATCACTTAAACGTAAAAATGAAGGACATCTGGAAACCATTGCAGGATAATTAAACATGTGATTACGATGGACCAATCGCTAAATTTTGAAAAATAATTTATTTTTTTTTGGATATATTAAAGGTGTACAACTTTTTGTTTATTTATATTCTAGCTGGTTAAGTAAAATCATTTTCAAGTTATTTGCGTCCAATCTAAGATTTTCTTCTCATTATTAATTTATTCACATTTTACAGCCGTTAAGCCAAAGGCAAAATGAAACTTAGCTACTTGTTTGCACTTATTATTCAGTTTAATACTGCTTACATTGAAGCAAAGTGCGACGAAAGCTGCACAGAACACTGTAACGAATGGCAAGACGCAGCCATCCCAGAAATTCAGGCAACATTCAACAAGTGAGTAATAAATGTGTTCAATAACAGTTTGAGCAGTGATTTTCATCTATTTTAAAATAGATTATAAAAATATTAAAATCCGGTGCTAGTATAAAAATGTCAAGTTTAAAGTACAATTAGGTTTTTGTGATACTTAGTTTCATTTAGCTGCAGATCCAACCGCATAATGTTCGTCAGTTATTAGTTAATGCTTAACGTATATTACAGATAAAACGTAAGCACCCCTCCCCCCTCCTAAAAAAGTATTTTTTTTTATTAATATCCATCTAATTTTTTCCAATCGCAAGTTGATCTTAGATATGTAGAAATTTGCAGGATTAAGTTCAAAGCCTCCACAGAATTCGGTATTAACAAATTATTGACAGTGAATTCATTTAGATTTCTTATAACGGCTAAGTTATACTCATAATTCTAATTATCATTTTCGTTTTCAATTTAAATTTAATTTGTGCAGTACACTAATGTATGTTTTATCAAGAAGTTGTAGTCTGCTTTGGGAATACAACTCCTTGGTTTTATATAAATCGTTAGAAAAGTTTGGTAGGTCGGAGGCAATTGTAAATTTTCCACGGAGTTATTGCATTGCAAACAACTTATCTCTCTCTATAGTTATTCACCTGACTTATTGCTCTACACATGTTTTTTTGTTTAATAAGAATATTTCAATTGCAATAGTTAAATCATCATTATAAATGTGAACATTTATTGCTTTCAGATACACCTTTATAGAAATGAAAGTACCTCCACCTTGCACTGAATGTAAAGTCGAAAATCTGGGGACCATCTTCAAAGCTGGAGAAACCACGCTCGAAAAAAATCACCCATGCAATGACGATTACTTGCACCACATGTTAGTCGGTTTCAAGGACATCAAGTCCAAATGTCAGTGTAAACTAAAACTAGGGTACGTTAACGTTTGGTAATTATAAGAGATAAAAGATTTCAAAATAATCATCTAAATTTCAGATCTAAAGTTTTGGAAGGTGAAATCCATACAATTTGGCCTAATCCACAATTACATATCGATTTAGTTCTAAATAGATATAGAAATCATGCTTATTCACTGAAAACAGATATTGTTGGGAATATGAAAGATTTAAAAATTAGTTGTGCGGGCACTGAGAACTGGAAAAAGGTTTGTGAAACTGGTGTTCTCAATCAAGTGTTTCATAAAAGTATTAAAGCAGAAGTGAAAGCGTGGTTTCCACACTATTCCTCTAACAAAAAAAAAAATTGACGACTTTTTCCTCTGGAATTTAAATTGTGAAAATGTCTTGTAATAATAGATGTATTTTCTAAATGAATTTAAGTAATAAAGTAATCGAACTTTTTGTCAAAGTAAGACATGTATAAATGCACTACCTCATCTGCAAATCTATAATAATAAAACAAAGTGTTTGTCTGTGTGTGTGTGTGTGTGTGTGTGTGTGTGTGTGTGTCAGTGTGTCAGTCGCCGTATGAAAAAACTACAAATCCTACAAACCTGAAATTTTGCACAAAGGTAGTTTTTATACCGAGGATGTGCACTACGGGCTTAGATTTTTGATTTTTTAAGTTTAAACTACCTAAAAAAGTAAAAATCGTTAGCGTCGTCTGCTGTTTCGAAGAGGAAATTAACGCCACCAGATGTCGTGTCACTTGCAAATGGCTACCGATTTGCTTTCTCCGCTTCGGCGGAGTGTTTGT